>BQNB010043019.1:0-45763 GCA_026074375.1 Tanacetum coccineum | reverse complement strand
TAAAAGTTTAAAAAATTCATAAAAAATACAAAAATTATCAAAAAAATATTTTTCTTTTTTAGAAAATTTTCTTTAGTCATATATTTTGTAGGAAAAATGCAAAAACTTTCGTAGGGTCATTTTTGTATCTTTTTGATTTTTAAAGAACGGGCCTCGGGTCCGGTTTTTGTCTTGACTCGTTTTTGGGTCAAACGACCTCCGTTTTCAGTCTAATCTTTTCCATTCTTCGTTATTAGTTCCCTAGAGTAGTTTAGAAGCAAAAATTTCTCCGTAGGGTTAATTTTGAAGTTTTTAGGTTTTTGCCCCTTTGTTCGGGATTCGTGCTCTCGTTTTCTAGCTTAATTTCATAATTTTTAGGTTTTTCTTAAACGTTTTTGTTTGTTATTGTTTAATTTAACTTTCCACACTCTCAAATCATTTTTCTCATTCAAACTCCAATCTTCCGACTGTATCGATTCTCCAGTCCAACCTCGTTGGGGATAAACGACCCGGGAACATTCTATACTACTTCTCGGTTTTATTGACTTTGTTTCTAGACTATTCTTACTATATATATTTTATATTTTATTATATATATTTTAAGGTGTAGTTTAGCACCAATCAAAATTCCATACTAAAAATGAATGTAATTCAGATGGAAGAACATATAATAAGCACTAGGTACATAGTGCAACTAAATGAGGAGAGCCATGTATTTGTTAGATGTCTTGAACTATTTTCTTCCTTGATTTGCTTCTCAGATTGTGGATGCTAACTTGCTAAAAAAATGGTTTTCTTTTTGTGTGATGAGCATACCGCATATGATATAATGTCTTATGCTTCTGTTTAAAGCACATAAAAGTACTTCACTCAAGTCCATTTATTTTGTTTGAGACATGTAACTATGTAAGACTCCTCGACTTAGTTCTATCGCTTATTTGATAGTAAAACATGACTCCTTGTTTGCGACTTGCCCATGTATAGTTATTTAAATGCTACTGTCGTTAGCTACTTATGACTACTTCACTGGTCACCTAACAAGTTTCTCCATGATTTCAAGTTGATTTAAGGCTATTGCGCTTTCAAAGAAACTTGGAGTCATGTATGATTAAAATGGGAAGTTAGCTTCATCTGAATCACCAACTAACATTGCTATACACTTGTGTCAATCTCAATATCAACACCAAGTAATTACTTATGTCAATATTGGTGTCCTTACGAGGATGAATTAATTGTAGAAAAGACTGTAAACCAGAATCAAAGCTACATACTATGTTAGCTTATCGAAGGATTACAATTTTACAACTAAAAGACTTATTTTTTGGACATTACTCAAAAGGTGTAGATTGGTTATATTTGTATGCATTATATGAAGTATTATAAAGTGTTAGGAATACGAAATTCCTAGAAAAGTCTCGGTCACTTCATATATATCGGTAGATAGCTCGTATAGCAATATTTGAAAACTTAGTGGGCTAGTTAGTCTAAGGCCCATGAAAAGCCCATGCAAGCCAAGGCCCAACCGGTCACTTACTAACTATAAATACCCTCTCCACACATGGAGATGGTGTTGGTTCTCTTTGTAATTTACATATAGTTCAATCAACCTTCTTATTTTTCTTTTTTACTTTCTCTCTCTAGTTAAGCTTTTGTTTGAAATGAGTTTTCTTCAATTGGTATCAAAAGCCATGGTTCTATCTTGGTTCCTTTAGTGATTTTGTTGTGGTTATGTTTTCAGCTTATACTCGTGTCTCTCGGCTTATTTTTGCTTATTGTTTATCTTATTTGCTTAACATTTAAATAAGGTCATTTTTTCTATTTTATCTATACATCACTGTTCTCAAATCAAAATTTCTTTTCAAAATTGTTTAATCGTTGGGCTATTTAACTACAGACACATCAACTAGTTGTTTACCTAAAAAGATAGAAATAAAACGTGGGTACATTACAAACTTCTTCTTAGCATCTAAATGTCTAAGCATACCATCAAAAATTAATTTAGAAAAATTATACTTCTGATTAGTTGTTAAACAAATGACAGCTGTGGTAATGTTTGTAGGAATTTGATCCCAAGAGGTGCTTTTGGAACTAAGACAATGATTAATTGTATGAAATAAAAACCTCCATTGGGGTGAAAACAAAGCTTTATTGAAATGTTAACATTGTTAACTCCCCTTCATTACCCCATTGCTGCTTATAGATCAAATTTTATAAATCCTGATTAGGAAGTGTGTCTATCCCATCAGCATCATCAAAAAGAAGATCACTTCTGATGGATGCTTCAGAGATAGACACAGACTTGCTAGCTACTTTGGCAGTAATGTGCCTAACATTGTTGATTGTTTTGGACTTAGCAGACGTCCAAAACTGTTCAACAAATGTAGTGGATACAATAGGACTTACAGTGAGAGCATGATGGATTGAACTTGCGTAAGTGAAATCAATGATCGCGTGAAACTATAATTTCCTTCAGACTTCTACAAGTTTTAGCGACCATGTAATGCTTGATACGGAACTTGATATCAAGAACAGCCATTTTTTTCTTGGATAGATGATCGTCGTGGAAGATATATAATTTGGGCTTGTAAGTGCGAATGTGTTTTGAGAGAGAATGCGTACAAAAATGCGTAATTTGAAATGGTTTATATAGGTTTAGGGACTAATTTCAAGAAAATAACCGCTTCAATTTACACTTTTGTCCCGGTGTCGGTATTTTTCATTTAACATCTCTAAAGCGGTACAAATCTTGTGACCTGCAGGGGGTACTAAACTTTGCATTGGCTTGGTACTAATTTGTCACAATCAAAGATGTAAATGTAGTATCAGGAGTGCTTCAGGACCATTTGTAACTCTTCGCTACGACCCTTCTAACAACTAACAAACCTCTAGAAATACACGACCTCAATAATTACATCACCTATGGTTAACATGTTTTTCTTTTACAAACTTTGACAACACAGCATATAACCTCCCTTGAACCAATGCAGCTTATGGATTTATCATCCCAATAGTAACAACCAAGAACTGAAACATGCTTACATCAAATACCTTGTGAGTAAATCAGCTATCATTGTCATCAGTGTGGGAATTTGAAGCACCTGAGAATGGAGGTACTCTTTTATAGAGCATCTCTTATGAATAGGTGCCTAATAGCAATGTGATTTGTCTTGGGGAATGATCTACTGGATTCTTTACAATGCAAATGGTGCTCTCAATTATAAATGTTGTTTTTTGTGTTCTGCTTCCTATAATGTTGAATAAGTCCCAGATTAGTCCCTCTTATTTCATTCATCTTCATTTTGTCTCATCAAATCAAGAATCCCAACACTTTTGTAGTAGAAGTAGCCACAATGGTCTGCTTTTTGCATTGCCAAGAAATGAGTCTCCTTCCAAGAAATTGACAACCTCCTGTTGTGGATTTCCTGTCAAGATTTGCTCTAGCATAATCACTATCTGAGTAGGATTCCAGGTCAAATGAAGACACTCTAGGATACCAAAGACCCAGTTTAGGTTTGCCCTTTAGGTACCTAAAAATTCTTTTAACAGCACTTAGATGGGAAGTCTTTGGAGTGACCTGAAACCTAGAACAAGCACAGACTGCAAACATAATGTCAGGTCTAGAAGCAGTCAAGTACATTAAAGAGCCAATCATGGACCTATAGAGATGGACATCCACATCACTGGCTTCCTCATCCTTGACTAAAGGCTTCTGAGTCTCAATTGGTGTACTAGCAGTCTTAACATTTGCAAAGTCAAACTTCTTCAGGATTTCTGCAACATACTTATCCTGACTAATAAAGATACCATCTGGTTTTTGTTTGACTTGTAAGCCAAGAAAGAAAGTGAGCTCTCCCATTGAACTCATTTGAAATCTACTCTTCATTAATGCCTCAAACTCATCACACCAAGATTTCTTTGTAGACCCAAAGATGATATCATCCACATAGACTTGAACAAGTATGATATCATTTTTTCCTTCGTTAGGAAGAGTGTTTTATCAATGGTTCCTCTTCTGTATCCATTCTTCAGCAAGAAAGTAGATAAAGTAGCATACCAGGCTCTGGGAGCTTGATGTAGCCCATAGAGAGCTTTTACAACCTTGTATACTTTCTTAGGATATTTAGGATCTTGAAAACCTGGCGGTTGAGACACATAAACCTCTTCATCAATTTTCCCATAAAGGAAAGCACTTTTAACATCCATTTGATAGACTATAAAGCCCATAAATGAGGCAAAGGCTAAAAAGATCCTTATGGCTTCAAGTCTTGCCACAGGAGCAAAAACCTCATCATAGTCTATCCCTTCCTCTTGCCTATGACCCTGAGCAACTAACCTTGCTTTATTTCTGACAACAACTCCTCTTTCATCCTTCTTGTTTCGATAAACCCACTTTGTACCGATAGCCTTCTTCCCATAAGGCAAATCTACTAAGACCCAAACTTTCTGTATCTCGAACTGCAACAATTCTTCTTGCATAGCATCAACCCAGCTTTCATCTTCAAGAGCTTCTGAAATCTTCTTGGGTTCATGTTGAGACAGGAAACAAGCAAATAAACAATGATGAAAGTCCTTATGGTTAGTTCTCTTTTGCTTTTGAACATAGCTAACAAAAGCATGAGCTCCAGAACTTGTATTTACTTTGCTTCTTGTTTGTGCTGAGGTTTGATCTCCTAGAATTGTGCTTAGGAATGAGTAGAGTGAATCCTTGATGTGGGAATTGGACGATCATTCATCAACTGTTTCCTAGTTTATGAAGTCAGCTCTGCACACTCAATCATCATAAGACTGAGTAGTGAAAATACCATCAGTGGAATTTGTTAGTTATCTCAAGTGGAAGGATTTCTGAATCTTTTTCAGGATTTGTTGGATCGGAAAGAGATAGTCCCTCATTGAGGACTGGCAGTACTTACTGGTTAGCTAACGTTTTAACTAGGTTTAGTACTGCTAGAGCTTTAGATGGTTGTGCCTAACAGTACTAAAATGTTAGTTACCTTTTAGGCTTAGCAGCGCCTTTATTTTATAACCAAGGTCTCAAACTTCTTCCTGAGAGCTTCAGCTTCCTCATAAGCTTCCTTTTCTTGCTTCTTAAGTCTTTCAAGTTCATCCATAAAGACTTGTTCTTCCTCTCTTGGACCTTCTCTCTTATCATTTGTTGTTAATTGCCGGGAGTGATTGGTGAAGAATAAGAAGGCCATATTGGCAGTACAAACAGTCTTGAGTAGATTCATCTTCTTTTTCAGAATCCCCTGCATCAATAATGTCTTCTGTACCTGCATTTTGGTTAGCTTCTTGTTGACCTGCATGTAGGTTAGCTTGATTCTCTGAACTAACAGGATGATAATTTATAGAATCAGTTAAATTAATCTAAGATCAAAAAGCCCAAGTTGGTTCCTTTTCCTGCAACAGTTGGTTTGTCTCTAAGAGGTGATGTGCAAGGTTTCTTCAACTCTTTTGGTTAAATTGTATACCTAAAAGCCTTGCTGTATAGGAGAATACCCATCTAAAAACTCTTAATCTGATTTTCCAGCAAACTTGCCAAGGTGGTCAATGGTATTCAAGATGGTCACATGGCACCCAAAAGGTCTTATATAACTTATAATTGGTATCTTACAGTTAAAAGTTCATAAGGTGTCTTATTATGAGGCTTGGCAATTATACTATTTAGAACATAACAAGCAGTACTAAACTGCTTCAGCCCAAAGTTTAGGTAAGAATGAATCATGCAAGCATGGTCCTTGCAGCCTCAATAAGGGTCCTGTTCTTTCTCCTCGCAAACTCACATTTTGTTGTGGAGTTCTGCATGTTCTGTTTCCCTCTTGATCCCCTTTGACCCACAGATTTCATAAAATCCTTGTTCGTAAAATTCTGTACCAATTTCATTCTAATAGTTTAACCTTTGATTCAATTGGTTCTCTATCTGTCTTATAAAGTCCTTAAGGATTGCACTAGTTTCATCCTTAGTTCTTAAGAAAAATACCCAACTAAACCTGCTAAAATCATCAGTGATTACAAGGCAATAGGTCTTATGGTTTAAGCTCCTTACAGATGTAGGTCCAAACAAATCCATATGAAGAAGTTGTAGGGTGTGGCTAATAGAGCTTACTGCTTTGGCCTTACAGGAGGCCTTGTGTTGCTTTCCTTTCTGACAAGCAACACAAGTGTGGTCATTTTGAAAAATCTTTGAAGGTAGACCTCTGACAAGGTTTCCCTTCACAAGTTTGTTAAGGTTTTTGAAATTAACATGACCCAACCTCCTATGCCATTTGTTAGATTCATCAGTTGTGGCCTTTGCAATTAAACAAGCCAATCCTCCTGAAGGAACAATGTTCTCTAAATTGAAACTGTACATTTTTGTGGGTTTTATGGGTTTTTTTTTTTTTGTTGTCTAGGGTTTTATGTAATACATGATTTTTCATCTGGTACTTAAACTCAGAAAGACAAACAAGACATTCAGAGTCAGTAAACAGAACCTTGTTCTTTTTGTCCCACACATTTGGGACACAGAAAAGAGATGAAATGCTGAAGTTCTTTACAATGATACATCCGCAAAATCTAACTTTTTACCATGTTTGAATTTCTACACTTTCCAGTTATGTAGCCTCTACTATCCAAAAGCAACAGGGCCACATTAAAAGTCTGAAATTCATCATGGTAGGCATTGTTCCCATTCATGTGCCTTGGAACATCCACTATCACAATCACTTTATTCTTTAGAGCTCTATGTGGATAATCCTGCACATTAAAAGAAAGAGATTAGTTTCTCTTAGGGACCCAAGCCTGTTTGGGCTTGAGTCTGCCTAGTGGATCTTTGAAAGTGTAACATTTTCCAAGACTGGATCCACTATTGTATTTGGATCCACCATGGTATCTTTGTGGTCTCCAATTACAACCTGCTGAGGGCTTAACAGCAGTTTCCCTTTTTCCCCCAACAGTACTAACTGCATTTACCTTAGCAGTATTAAACTTTTGATTTGAAAATTTTGGTCTAAGTACTGTTGTCTTTTTGAAAGGTCTTGAGGATGATGAATGAGTTTTATAAAAAACATTTGCTGGTCTAACTCTATTCACAATGGGCTTAACAGTATTAACTTTCATGGCAGTACTAGTTAGTACTGTCTGTCTGTTAACACTTTGCCTAGCAGTACTAAATTTTTTAGTACCGCTAGTTCTAGCAGTATTAACTGGAATTATACCAGTTCTAGTTAGTACTGCTGAAGGAACAAATTGGTTTTGTTTATTCACTCTTTGCACATTATTCCAACCATTGTTTAACTCAGCTTTTCTTGCCATCCTCTTCTCATGAAAATCACAATCTCTAATCAAATGATTAAGACTACCACATACAAAACATGCTCTTACAGTAAACCCATGCCCCAAATCTTTCTTGTCAACTTTAGGTTTTTGAATATGTGTGTACTGACTCTTAACATTTTCCCTAGGAGTTTTTACTTGCTGGTTAGCAAAACTAGGTGTTTCTTGTTGTTTTGTTGGTATAACTACACACTCATCATCACTATCTGACTCATACTCCTCAATGATAGGAGCATCAGACCAAACCTTAGGTTGACTTTTTACATTAGACTCATTGACAACTGGTTCAGACACTAATTCAGAGGGTTCTGCACTAATGTTAGATTCACAGGTATCAAATTCACTTGATTGTGATTCAGATTCACTAGGTTGAGTCTGTTTTGGACCATATGTAAACTTAGAATCATCTATTTCTACATCAGGTCCTGAAGGCATGTAATTTCCTATCATGGGTGGGGGTACAACATGCATTCCCTCTGCTGTAACAAACCTATCATTCCAAGGTTGGTTTCTCTAAACTCACTCCCTTATTCATATTAAACACCTCTGCAGCACTTCATTTTCATACTCAATAATACCATCTATCTGTGATCCCCATACCCAAAGCCCAAATTTATACATTAGCATCATTTGGGTATTTAGCAGTTTACTAAGTTTTAGAAGGCATTATGCCCACTTTTCATACTTTAGCCTTTTAAAATCTCTTTTGTTTTTGAGCTTCTGCTAATAGTTTCTTATGGTATGTGAGGGACATACTGTTTTATCATCTAAATTATTTTCATAAACTTTATCTTTTGTTCGTACACAAGTTAGTCCTTGTTGATGAGCAACTAATTGTGACTTCTATTTCTTAAGACCTTGAGAATATGCCTTTATTTCAATGCTTGCATCACTAAGTTGTTCTCTCTGAGCATCATACAGTTTTTTAAGATTAGCATAAGACTCTTTACACTTATTTGAACAAGAAATTACCTCTGTGTCTGAGTCTGAGCTGTTGCAAGCCATCAAGCATAATCTTCATCTTTCTGAATGATTTGTCCCCATCCCACACCCACACTCCCCACCCCCCCTCCCCCCTCCTCCCATCAACTGTCACCAATGCTTTAGAATCCTCCTTCTGTCCAGTTCTGCTCCCATCCTTGTTTCCAGAATTCCATGCATCCCTCCTCCTGTTATCTTGAGTTCCCTTGATTCTACACTCTCTAGCAAAATGGCCTGTCTTGTGGCAATTGTAACATTCCACTTTGGTTTTATCAAAGCCCAACAAAAAAAAAAAAAAACAAAATAAAAAAAAAATAAAAAAAAAGTTAAAAAAAAATAAAATACTGGTTCCTTGCATCAATTGTAGCTTTCTTACCAGTCTTATTGTAAAACTTTTTCATTTTATTGAGATCAAGGCCCACTTGCCACTTCAAGTCCATTTCTTACAAGGTCAATTCATCAAGCTGTTCCAAGTCCTCAGGGATCCAGTTGGGGCATCTTGAGTGATTAGCAAGAGTGAGTATGATGAAGTTTGTTCATACTTTGTGTTTTGATCAGAAAGATTAGGAGCACAATAAGCGGTACTAACTTCATTAGTACTGCTGGTGTTCTCAGAGACAAAAGCTACATTTTGCGGGCTTGAGGATGTGCAGGTTGTAGGGGGAAAAGCCTTTTTATATTCACTCTCAAAGACTCTTAGATTATTGTATAAATCATCAAAACTAAGACTGTCTACCCCTGGTTTGGTTCTCATAATTAGGGAACTTGTGACCAGGCAGAAGGTAGAGATCTTAGGAACTTTTGATTAGCATCCTCAGTAGATACACCTGCTCCATGAATCTCTAACTGACTTAGAAGACTTTGGAACCTGTCATAACCTTTGTGAAGCCCTTCTGTGTTGGATACCGAGAATCCTTCAAACTGTTGCTTCAAGATATACTTTTGCATCTTCTTGGATTCGTCATTTCCACCAAATCTTGATTTGATGGCATCCCACATTTCTTTTGCATCTGTCATCTTATGGAACTTAGCAAGATGATCTTCTGGTAGGGCCATAAGCAAGGTGGTCCTTGCTTTTCTCTCTCTTTCTCTGGCTACAATCTCTTCTGCAGTTCTAGGAGGCAAAACCTTAATTTGTCCTGATGTATCTGTAGTGATGCTAAGGGGACCAATTCCCATTTTGTATAACCTCCCAGATTGGATAGTCTGTATGGGCCAAATAGTGCTCCATCTTCATAGATTAGATGTCATATTCTCCCTTTTTGAGAATAGGCAGCTTGATGGTTGAAACTGTATGAGGAGTTTGTTGGGTTGGTGTTTGTGATGATGGTGGAGGTGGTGGTGGTGGAATTTCATCTTGTGATGGTGATGCAGACATGTTTAGTTTAGGAGTATGAGAGTTTGATTTGATTGTTCTTCTTATTCAGAGTTTCTCACAGGCTCTGATACCACTTGTGAGTCCCTAAACGAATAGATCTCTGCAGCCTATTAAGGTTGATAGCCAAGATGTATAAATACAACTGACTATATAGAAACACTGATTATGAATACTATATGTTAATGCGGAATCTTAACACAAGTACTAAGAAAAACAATGTAGAACTAAATAATAACTTCTATTAATCTGCTTTGAACTATTACAGATTGCTAACTATTTGAGATATGATATTGCTATGAGATTTCTTGAGGTCGTGTATGGTTGTTTTTCTAACTATGCCAAGAGGGATCCTTTTATAGAACAAGGATAAACCCTAAACAGGCTTACAAATCGCTAACAGATAACACATATCTTTTCCTAGAATATCTCATGCATATCTCATAAACGGTACTAACTATTATCTACTAACAGTACTAACTATTTGAGCAGTACTTACATTTTGTACTGTCGGTACTAACTATAACTATCAGTACTAACTATTTGTACTGTCGGTACTAACTTAGGAAAACATAAATCCTAACATGAAATTTAGGGAAAATAAGCATAATAGGTATATACTTACATATAAGCCCTAAATGCATCTATATGAGGGACCCTTAAGCTATAGTCTAGGCTCAACCACCTAGTTCTCTATAACCAATGGCTCTGATACCAATCTGTCACACCCCGCCAAGGCGGAAACGCGAGGCGTAAACAAGAATGGATATCATCACAACACATGGTGTCTATATAGAGAATACTAAAATGAAAACTAAAGTAAAGAAAAGACACAAAGTGTCATAACAATACCCAAAACCTAATGGTGTCTTTATTAATGAGAAAGAGGTCTCGTCAATAAATGACATGCAAAACATAATCCAAACAATTCATGCAAACGTATTTATTCAAACAGAAAGCATAATTAAACTCTAAGCATCATACGGTCTCTTCTAGCCACTTCGCTCTATCTTAGCACCATTAAGCTCACCTAAAAATGATGCTTAAAACGTCAACATAAAGTTGAGCGAGAATCATAGGTTTACGACATACAACAATATCCAAAATAAACTTTCAATTAGCTGCTGCAATTACCAAAACAATTCATGACAACAATTCACAACAACGGGACGGAACGTGCCCACGATCCACAATCATATCAACTACATATGTGCGCTACATGGCATCATATTAGCTCACGCAGTCTTACCACCGTCACACCTCGTTTTGCATATTGGGATCCACAATACCAAACATATCATATCGCAACACAACGGGACGGAACATGCCCACGATCCAATACACATAACTACAGCAAGCTTAAAAACATTTTAACACGACAGCAAGACAAGCATCATTCTCAACCCAAAATAACATGAGAAAAAGGGGCTTTGAAACTCACCTTTGCTTAGCTTTCCAAAAGATTTCAACAATAAGCTTCACAAACAACTAGCACATGGGTCACCCCGACACTATACCCAACTTAAGCCAAAAGCTCGTGTTACATGCTACTAAGCCAAAAGCTTAATGTACATGTAACAATCATATGATGGATGTCTAAGGTGTTTTATTAACCCCATGGGTCACCCCGACACCATACCCAACTTAAACCACTTCATTAACAAGTTTCACTAGTTAGTCACAATTTGTTCAAAACTGCAGAATTTTAACGTGACTTAACGTACTCAAAACCTCTACTTACTGACCTCCATAATTCATACAAAAAATCACCTATGTTCATTTATGAGTATATTAACTACCTCATGATTCCCAAGAGCCATTTACATGCACAAGTACTCCTAAGAAAATCAAACTTCAAAACAGTCCTAATTCGGATCTGATTGCACACTAAAAAGTTGGAGTTAAAAATCATACTTAGATTCCAAATCAGAAGCTATCCTTTGGGGGATTTCTAATAGACACATAGAACTAAACTCCTGTAGAAGGGCTAAGCTAAATTCGAATTTTATGTGGGGGTTTTATACCTCGTAATCTGACCTATCTGACCCGTATTTACTGCTTTGACAACTTTTTTTACAACCAACGTTTGAATGACTTCCCGACCTCAAAAACCTTCGAGGCCGGTTGTTTTGAAAACTAGACTCTTTGAGCTATGTTATAGACACTGGAAACTTGACAAAAGATATTACCATCATTGAGATAATGGCCTAACAGCACAGCCCTAATTCTGCCTCAATCCAAATCAAATTCTAACGCGAATTAAGTTTAACCAATTACCTCCATAAGCTTCTAATTAAACCCTAATCATTATAACATGATTATTATATCATTAATTACTGATCTTAATGAACCCTAATTATCCACCATATTAATTATTACATGATTAAAGATTAATAACTAACAAAGATTAATTAAAATTTACCTTAGAGCTTGATTTCTTCACAAAAGCAAAAACCCTAATTTTTCCTCCTCTTTTCTCTCTTGTTCGACCGGTTCTACAAAGGGGGGAGGGTTTGGAATTTTATTTTGTATTTATAGGCCCCCAGTTAATTATAGATAAGATCTAATTAGAGTTTGTTTCCTTTTAAAACTCCTTTTTTTTCTCTTATCCGGCCGAATGGCATCTTTTCCTTTTTTTATTGTTTTTATTTATTAATTAATTACTTAATTATTAACATTACCTTAATTTTCTACAAAAACCTAAGCTTATTTGCGCATACCTTTTTGCGTAAACGCAATTTACTAGACTTTTAAAAATAATTAACTTTTCATTTTTATTAAACCTAACATTCCAAAAATAGAAATTTCATTTCTTTCATATCCTTACCACTAAAACTTAATCTCATCCTAATATTACTAACACATAAATACATATACGTATAATTACTTACACAATTAACGCGAAACCGCTTCAATCACCAAAATCATTTCCTTGTCACTAAAAGTGAACGAAATGAACTCCACAAAATCCAACACAAATCCAATCCCAATGAGACGATCATGCTCAATGGACTGACTATCAAATCTCACATATCCCACACAACACACATAAACACATATAACACATATCCCAAACATTGCAATAGATTCATAAGTCAACACTAATAGTTTGACTAACCTGCTCAAGTCATGGTTGTCACATCACCAAAGACCACAGAAGACTCAATACGCAGTATTCAAGATATGGAATCAATATAATATTTTGGAAGATATCAAGCGTGGTCCCTACTCCAAGAAATCCCAATACACCGTATCCAACTCTTGGATACGCCGTATCCAACCGACTTCCAGACCTTATAAATAGAAAACTCAAAAACGAGTTTTAAGGATGCTAAATCATATTCTCGATACCTAAACCACAAAAGTCGATTTTCAGAGGAGAAAAAGAGCAGAAGAGGTCGAGCAACGTATTTAATTCCATAGGAGACATCGTGTAATTCCATATACTTTAGTAATCGTTTAGTTTTTGGTATCATTGGTTAGTTTACCTTGGCTAAATAATTCCTCTTGTATTTATTATGACGTTTGAAGGCTAATACCTTCGGGTATTAGCCATTATTATGAAGATCTGAATGTTTGGTATTTGTTTATATCGATTTCTTGATTTATCGTTGAGTGCTTGTTTATGTTTATCAATTTATACTTGTTTACGCGCTTTTATATGCGACCTATCATTCAACTGGATCTAGTGAAGTGGACCAAGCGGATCTAGAGTCTGGGATAGCTCTCCATATAGTAATTTATACATCTAGAATAATAGTTACACAAATATTGTCCTTCTAAGTCTGTGTCTAGGATACGCTTCGGGCTTAACTAGTTAATTGGATATTGCCAATGGTTTATTGATCGTGTTGACTAGCAGGTGACCTAGATAATTCAACAAATAACGTTCTGATTCCATTGGATAGTTGGACAAGTGGACTACTAGTGTATAAATTACCATTAAGCGGTAAGTGGGTAAAGTCTCTATGAGCTAGGGTTTAACAAGATCACCATTGCTTTAATCCCTAAGATAGATTATAATCAGCAAATAAGGATGCTTTATGCGGATGCTTTAATTGTGACAGAATTAATGTGTCTAGGTCTTAGGATGATGTAACGCCTAAGTCTTAAGAATGATATGCCACCTCGAGAGAAGAAATCATTGCACTTAATAAACAAACCAACTTTCTAATCGGATTAATAATGGTTAATATAGTTTTCTTATATTTGACTCGACCGCTCTTTTATCTTTTCTTTATTTGCTTGCTTTTGTTAAAGTGCCTTGAATTGATTGTAGTCACCAACCAAACCGTGCCAGTCTCTCAGGCTGAAAACCCCCTTTTTTCCTGTTCGAATTAGAATTAGGACTGACATAGGTTTAGAATAGAATATAATTAATATAGATTAGATAACCAAGATATTAATTAAATTGATAGATTTAACCTCGCTTCAAGTGTTCGGCACCCTACTTACCACGAAACTACTACCAATCGGGTACACTGCCCGTTAAAGTGTTGTTTTTGGTTTAGTCGGCAAAATATAAATTTAAAACTTAAATCAATTAAATATACACCACACAACGACACATCAAGTTTTTGGCGCCTTTGCCGGGGAGTGAAAATTAATCTTGATTTTTATTTGATATTTTGGTTTTGACATTAGATTAGATCTAACCCTTAGGAGGTAATTTAGATTATATATTCTTATATATTAATGTCAATTTGTGGTATTTTTTCATTAATTGTTTGCTTATATATATTTGTGTTTAATTTTTTGCGTATTTATTTGTTTTTCTAAATATACTGTTCTGGTCGATAGCTAAATACGGCATATCCACTTCCATCGGATATGGCGTATCCAACTTTCTGCAATACAGCGTATTCATTCAACTGATCAATACAGCGTATCCACTTCTATTGAATATGGCGTATCGATCGTCTGATAAATTTCTTTTCCATTCTCGAACTTAAAGCCTAATTTTTTTTAATACCTTTCTCCCGCTGGTTCTGACGACTAGTTTTCTAGATATTTTATATAGTAAAAATACAAGTTATCAAAGGAGAGTTCGATAGAAATTAAGGATGTTAATTTGAAGATGTTTTGCTCCCAGTTGCGACACACCAATTGAAGTTTTCACAATGAAGCAAGTCGATTAAGCAATGTGATTATAATTTATTCACATATGAAGTTGAAGTTGCTAACTTCCCTGTTGCTTGAAATAGAATGTGATATCGGGAGCATTAAGCTGATGATGAATGGATATGAACCCGTCTGATGTTAAGCATATACTGAATGGTGTGATCGAAGTTATTCATCTAAAAGATAATGATCAATTACTATAAAGCATTATGGATTTACTAGATCAAGGAGATGATGAAGTTGAAGCTCTACAGGATGAAGAATCTTCTGAAGAAAGGGATGAAGTTACTAAAGTATTTAGGATCGACACAAATCTATTGTATTTATTGAAACACCTAAGTGCAAAGGCAATCAAAGAATTTTTAATAACTAACGTTTGAAATAGATCCTCACTTATTTACATAAGATAAACATGGAAATAGGATTTCAAGACCCTTATGACGGACTACAAGAATGATTGGATCTAATGCATGAAACAAGGAATACCAATGGGTGTACACAAGCCATGGCTAATAAAGAATATATGGAAAATCCAACACCCAGTTGAACAACATGCCAAGCCTTTCAACTAAAAGACCGGGTTGTTCGAAAATGGCGAACATATAGTTGGAAGAATGATGTATACTGTAATGGAAGGAAATTTACCCAAAACTAACATTATTGGAAACCAAATCCCATTATCGTATACAAATGGTACGAAGGCTCTGGAAGATAGTGAACTTAAAGATAAGGCTTAAAGAAATTAAGCAAAGCTAGCTTGAAGGATAATCAAAGAAGACGAATGATGAGTCACGTTACGAACAAAAAGACGATAACATATATACAAACTATGAATGAACTTATGAAAGAAAACATGAAGATAATTGGAGGAGAGATGATTATGTGAAGTTCATGAGCTCTAGTATGCAATGTACGGGAATATATATACTCAAATATTCATTCATAATGTGAAAAGTATGTTTGCTAAAAAAAGAACGAATATGACGCTGATACTAATCAACGAAGAAAAGAGGCGTGCCAAGCTTACCAAGAAATCTTTCGGAATATGGACAAAGGATGGATGGTGACTAGAGCTGAGTAGAAAGAGAAGCTGAAGAAAAGTCTAACTTAAAGAGTTTACTGTAAACAAAAGTTCTTCCCGGAACAACCTAAATTGTTAAATTACTTTTATCGAGTCCTGTCTTCCCAACATCAATACGGTGTATCCTGCTCCATACCATAACGGCGTATTGATTGTTGGACGTTATCATCTTTATTTTTATATTGCACTTTAAAAACATTAATATCAGTTATAGAATTATCGTATTCACTAACCTGATACGCCGTATCTACCAAAGCTGACCCGTATTTTGTTTAGTTTACTTTAAAATTAACCGTAGGTACCAAGATAGGAATGCACATGTTTTTTCTATATTCTATACAGGACATCGTGAAAGAAATATCAACAAAGTTGGTGGAATCATATTTTCTGGAATTCGTATGATGGGCTGATCGTGCTAGGATTCAGACAGCTTTTTCCAACCCACACAATCTCTATCTCATAACGCAACTAGAGAATCTACCGACAAATATCAGGGATGGGTTCTAATTCTAATTCTTTTTAAATTCTCGCATTTAGTGTTTTATATATACAACGATGATGATTATAATAATCTCAAGTTGGGGATTGTGAATTGAATGTTACTGTCCTATTTTCATACTAAAAATGCTAAAAATTATGCTCAATTTTAAAAACTTTCAAGCATACTTTTGTGAAATTTCATGTTACAAACCCCACACAATTTAATTCCTGTTAGATTATTGTAAGGCTATAACCTTTCCGTTTCTAAATGTTTACCTAAATTCCACAAAATATGAGTGTGTCGGTGATGTTGTAGACTTTGGAACTTGGCTTGGTATATCACTCGAGACCACAATAATGAGTATTAAGGATTTAATTGGAGTAACTTGTTTAAATTGGTAAATTTTAGGATTATACCTAAATTACCTTTACATGTTGCTTATTAACTAACTATACCGGATAGTTAACCTCCCATTTAAACCTTTTTCCACTCTCATCTTTAGAGTGAAGATCCATTAGAAAAACCCATAGAACCAATCCTTTAGGAATTACACAAACTATTTGTTTTGTTACACCCTTACACCTTAACCCCTAACCCTGTTTAAGTTAAGTTAATTCAGTTCTAGTTACTTAAAGTGAAAGTTGAATTTCCCATTCTTTGTTTCCAATTTTCGATCTTATTGGTGCGGTTGAAAATTTGCACAGTTGCAAATTGGAATGTAATATTATAGTCAAAACTCATTGATGTAACTACCAACAACAATTGAATGGTGAATCCGAAGAACGGAGAACTAAGAAGAATTTTTCTGAATTATTATGAACTTTAAGATAGTGAACTAAACATTCGTAGATTTATGATGTACAGTTAGCTAATTTTTTTTTTTGATAAAATGAAAAATTAACAACAAAAAAGAGGAGAAAGAAATCTTTGAAAGATGATCGTTGTGCAACTAACAGAAGGAACTACACAGGGAGCGATATGTCGTTGAAACGTCTAAAAAATCAACGATGTAGAGTAATCTGTAAAAAGTGGAAGATATTGCCACTTACCTGTAGAGATGTAAAGTTTTTTGGATGATTAGAAGTGACCATTACGGAACGGCTAAACTTAGGTTTGTTTTTGATCGCTGATTCTCTCATATACATTGTAATAGTGTTGTGTCTTTATCATTGTGACGTCATGGAACAAAGTGCTCTAGCAACTTGTACTTTAGTCTTAATCTATTTGTTTCTTGATTTTTTTTAACAACAATTTATACTTCCCTCTCACCTAATATTAGGCCGCTGGATTATTACCGCGAATGAGGACTTGTTCGAGCGTGCAAGTCTTATTCCGGTCATTACGGCCTGTATCATGTCTCAGCAGCCTCGTTGTTTACGACTTTTGGCGAAAGATAGAAGTTCCTACCCTAATATATTCTTCATCCCTAAACCGTTATTGTTAAATTCGAATGAGGATGTGATCATACACACATGTCTAATAGTCGTTACGGCCATATAAGTGTTCTTTCCACTACCTTGTTGGCGTGTACTTTCTGTAAAAGATTTGTAGGAATGGTCAATCGAACCTTCCATACTAAAACCATATTTACCTTTATGATAAACTTGTTATTCCTTGCTTTAGTGTGAGATGTGAATCCTTGAGTCCAATCTTATTGCTAGAATATCGTCACAGGGCCGAGCAAACATGAGCAATTAGATACATGTTACCCACATAAATTAGTTTGAGTGGATTTTGAGTGATTTTCATCTTCCTATTTCGTGAGGTGTTTGGTTGTGTACCATGTAATAGATCGAATCAAAGCTTAACAGAAAATTAATCCTTAGGCTACACTTTTTATAAACTTTCAAAGGCTACTTGAGGACAAGTGGATTCAAGTGGGGGGATATTTTGTAGACTTCAAATAACAACTATTTTAAGTAGCAACATTTATACCAATTAATAACCCATTTTGTATAGTTATTGCACAAAGAAGTACTATAACCGTATATTTGAGAATTGCAGTAAATATGGAGTAATTGGTGAAAGTTAGCAAAAGGCGCACATTCTATAGCTTAAATGAAGATATTATGAAGATTAATATTCTAAAGACCAATACGCCGTATCCATCAAGGAAGATATGGCGTATCCATTCCTGCACTCACCAAAGACCACAGAGGAATAAAGTTCAATACGTCGTATCTAGAGAAACTTAATACGCCATATTCAAGATATAGTATGTGAATATTCTGGAAGATATCAAGCGTGGTCCCTACTCTAAGAAATCCCTAATACGTCATATCCAATCCTTGGATACGCCGTATCGAACCGACTTCTATACCAGATAAATAGAAAACTCAAAAACAAGTTTTAGGTGTGCTAAATCATATTCTCGATACTAAACCCATAAAATTTGATTTCAAGAGAAAAAATAGCAGAATAGGTCAAAGCAACTGTATCATTCATAGGAATACAACTGAAGTAATTCCCTATAGCAATATTAAACATGATCATTTTTGGTATCATTCTTTACTGGTATAGTTTACCTTGGCTAAATAATTACTCTTGTATTTATTATGACGTTTGAATTATTATGAAGATCTGAATGTTTGGTATTTTTTTATCTTAATTTCTTGATTTATCGTTGAATGCTTGTTTATGTTTATCAATTTATACTTGTTTATGTTTATCAATTTATACTTATTTACGCGCTTTTGTATGCGACCTATCATTCAACTGGATCTAGTGATACGAACCAAGTAAATCTAGAGTTCGAGATAGCTCTCCATATAGTAATTTATACATCTAGAATCATAGGATTACAAATATTGTCCTTCTAAGTCTGTGTCTAGGATACGCTTCGGGCTTAACAAGTTAATTGGATATTGCCAATGGTTTATTGATCGTGTTGACTAGCAGGTGACCTAGATAATTCAACAAGTAACGTTCTGATTCCATTGGATAGTTGGACAAGTGGCTACTATGTATACATTACCTATAAAGCGTAAGTGGGTAAAGTCTCTTGACTAGGGTTTTAACAAGATCACCATTGCTTTAATCCTAAATAGATTTATAGTCCATAAATAAAGGAATACTCTATGCGGATGTCTTTAAATGTGACAAATTATGTGTCGTAGGTCTATAGATTATGGTAACCCTTAGTCTTAAGAATGATATGCCACCTCAAGAGAAGAAATCATTGCACTTAATAAACAAACTAACTTTCTAATCGGATTAATAATGGTTAATACAGTTTTCTTATATTTGGCTCGACCACTCTTTTATCTTATGTTAATTAGCTTGCGTGGGTTAAAGTGCCTTGAATTGATTGTAGTCACCAACCAAACCGTGCCAGTCTCTCTGGCTGAAAACCCCCCTTTTCCTGTTTGAATTAGGATTTAGACTGACATAGGTTTAGAATAAAATAGAATTAACATAGATTAGATAACCAAGATATTAATTAAATTGATAGATTTAACCTCGCTTCAAGTGTTCGACACCCTACTTACCATGAAACTACTACCGACCGGGTACACTGCCCGTTAAAGTGTTATTTTTGGTTTAGTCGGCAAAATATAAATTTAAAACTTGAATCAATAAAATATACACCACACAACGACACATCACTCATATCTAATCAAGTACCTAAAGCTTTCTGTAGCGACTGCCAGAATTGAGATGTAAATCTGCCATCACGATCGAAGATAATCGAGACTGCCACCCCATGTCTTGAGACTACTTCTTTCAAGTATTGTCTCGTCAATTTCTCCATTGAGTCATTTTCCTTCATGAGCAGGAAATAAGCGTACTTAGTGAGTCGATCGATTATAACCCAGATGTTATCTTGACCGCTTGCCATCTTTGGCAGCTTGGTAACGAAATCTATAGTAATGTTTTCCCATTTCCACTAGGGAATCTCGGGTTGTACCCGTAAGCCAAATGGTTTTTGATAATCGGCCTTAACTTTGGCACATGTTAAGCATTTACTGACATACGTTACGATTTCTGCCTTTATGTTGGGCCACCAGGATAGCTTCTTCAAGTCGTGGTACATCTTATCCGATCCTGGATGAATGGATTACTTCGACTTATGCGACTCATGCATAATCAAAGCCCTTAAGTCACCAAAACACGGTATCTAACTCCTATTTTTCAAACATAACATTTCATCGGAATGAGGTTCAAGTTTTCTTATCATACACACAAGAAGTAATTAGTTTTGTAAATTCTCTACTTCCTGCGCCTCAGCTTGAGCATTCACAAAAATTTGGCACAGGAAGATTTAGATCCAATAATCATAACTATATCTCGAACACGTAGTGGCTTAAATTCTTTCCTTTCATCTCTAGTGCATTCCGCCACTACGTTCGCCTTTTCAGATAGTATCCGTATCTCACAGACAGTAATCACTCAACAACCAGCTTTTGATCAAGAATGCTGCAACTAGTTGTGATTCATTGAAACACGACGCACTTCATGGCCATACGATAAGTGTCCTCCACATCTTCAGAGTGAACACTACTTCTCCAAGTTCTAAGTCATGTATAGTATAATTCTTTTCATGAATCTTAAGTTGGCGAGATGCGTAGGCTATGACCTTCTCTCTACAATAAAACTGCGCCTAACCCTTTGTGCGAAGCATCGTAGTAGGCCACGAAGTTCTCACTACCTTCGGGTAAAGCCAAAATCGGCGCACATACACATTTCTAATGGTTTCAACTCAAAAATCATTTCCCCTTTCCTCCTTTTCTCCCCAATCAAACTTTACGCTTTTCTGATTTAGCTTCGTCCTAGGCTTAGCGATCCTTGATAAACCTTTGATAAATCATTAGTAGTAACCGGCAAGACCTAAGAATTAAAGAAACTCAGTCAAGTCTTACGTGATCTCAATCCTTAATTTGACTTAATCTAGTAGGATCCACTGAATGCCTTTCATTATCAATCACAATTGTCTGTAGAAACTGTAACATCGAGAGCCAGAATTCACACTTAAGAATTAGGCGTACAATCCTCTTTTCTTATGTATTCTAGGATTAACATAAAGTGCTTTCTTCTTCTCCTCTTTTCCTTGACAAATCAGTATGTCACAATCAATGAAATACTACTTGAACTTGTCTAAGTACGATTACACACCCGATTCATCTGATCTATGAATACCGTCAGTGCATTGGTCAATCGAAAAGGCATTACTTGGAACTCATAGTGGCCATAATGAGTCCTAAACGCCATTTTTAGGATTTCATCCTCACGAACTCTGAGTTGGTGATAACTGGATCTTAGGTCGATCTTAGAGTAGACACTTGACCCTGGCAATTGATCAAATAAGTCATCGATTCTTGAAAGTGGGTATCGGTTTTTCACAATACATTTGTTTAGTTCACAATAGCCTATACACAATCAAAAAGAATCCATCCATCTTCCATAAAAACAAAACTAGAGATCCCCATGGTGAGGAACTAGGTCTTATAAACCCTTTGTTAGAAAGTTCTTGTAGTTGGGTAGCCAATTCTTTCATTTTTGACGGTGCTAACCTATACGAGGCTCGCGCTACAGGCGCAGCACCAGGGACTAAGTCGATTTGAAATTCACCTTGTCGAGCAGGTGGTAATCTGGGTAAATCTTCTGGAAAGACTTTTAGAAAATCCCTCACAGTCGGTAGTCCTCAAGTCGCTTCTCCCCCGACTTGTCTTGATCATCATTTTTCGGACTTGTGCTAGGAAGATTTGGCACCCTTTCCCAGAATGTAACTTCTCAGTCTTGTTGGTGCAGCATATGATGCTCAACCATGACTTACTTCCCCCGCCATTACTACTCATATCCTTAATTATCAGAACCTCATTTCCATAAGGGATATGTATGATCTTTTCGTCATAGACGATCATCGTGTGGTATTTTGCCATCCAATCCATATCGATAATGACATCGAAACTTCCAAGCTCTACAGTCCATAAGGTCAATATTAAACGGGTGTGCCTAATAAACCTAACGTACAACCTCGAAGTATAGACACAATTATGCTACCCTTCCGTCAGCTAGTTCGAGATTATAACAGAACGTCTTAGAAATAGATGGATGACTAGAATACAGTACTAAAGTAGTTGACACATGAACTTACTATCAGCACCAAAATTAAATAGACATAAGCATAATGATAATTGAGAAGAACATACCCATGACAATACGTTGGAGATCGAGTTTAGCTTCTCCTCCTACTAGTTCATATGCTCTCCCTCTTGCTTTATTAGTCCCATTCTTGTTTCCACGGTTTTGATTCTTCAACTTGGGACAATCACTCCTATAGTGTCTGGTATGTGTTTAAATACACATACCTTTGACCATTAAAAACAGACTTAAATGACCAAAAACGTACCCAAAATACATTGGTAATTTGTACTGGTTGCATTTGTATTATTGTAGAAACGATATTGCCGAGAAAAGAACAAAAACAAAGCCAAAACAACAAAACCGAGCACGAGAACGGAAAGAGCGTAAAAAAGTCAAAAAGTCAACAAAAGTCAACCCCGACAAAGTCAAAGTCCAAGACGCAAACCGAAACCAAAGAAATACTTAATGGGCCCACCCGCACCTATCTAATGGGCTGGGTCAGCTCATTAATGTATCATATGAAGACAAACACAAATAAAAAGGCCCAATACCCTTTTATTTTATACCCGGCCTAAAAAGCCCGATCCCCCTTTTAACTAAGTTAAGCCCATAATCCCTTAACTGATAATTCTGTTAGCACCACAAAGGATGAGCCATATGACAATAACGAATACAAACCACTTCAAGGCTATTGCCTGCAATGTCCCTTATAACTTTACAGACCGCAAAGGACTTTCCATTAAATAAAACTATACAATCCTTTACAAGTGTCATTCTTGCCAAAACCAAAAACGTCACCCCTGATTTAACATGAAAAGCACAGAAAAAAACAAACGAACCAAATTGGCGCCAAATTGCCATTTTTATGTCTTCTCCCCCGAACCCCTGCAACTCCAAGACAAAACTCAACCCCACTTCACCCCATCACTCTCACCACATCTACCCTACTTCACATGGCTCATTGTCACCTTGGCAATCCTATAAACCCCCACATTTGTCAAAGGTAATATACAAGAGTACAAGGCCAGAGATCATCCCCCATTGAAGAGCAAGCTATAATGACGGCTATGATTAAATTTTGTAGTTCTCTCGACCTACAGAAAACACAACTAGCACACATCATGAAGCTTCTCCCAGAGACTCGAAGCAGTCTTAATAAATAAGACTTATTTCTAGCCATTAAAAGGCACCTAGTTTTTCTTTTCAGCTTATCTTAGTTTAATTTAGCTTATTGTACTTCCTTTTCCTTGTATTTTTTTTAAAAGTTAAATGAAAATTGTAAGTTTGGTTTTACAATCTTTTGCAGGTTTTTTAAGTCCTTATGTTTCAAACTACTATAAAGCACCTTAGTTTATACTCTTATAAGCTGTTTATGACTTAAATAATGAAAACTTTCTAGGTTCTTGTAGTTTAAGAACTAGTTCACAAAGAAATCACTCAAAAAGCTCTTTAGAAGATAAGCCAAAAAGGGAAGGGCTTATTGCTGTCACTAGCTTGTTCTTGAACAAGCTAGAGCTTGTATACAAAGCTCTTAAGAGCTTATTTGCCCTTGTTTAGAGCAAAGGGCTTTGTAAGTTCCTAAATTTCCATTTTCTTGCATTTTACTGTAGCATTGCTTATTAGTGCTTATCTCTGCTTATTTACTGTTTGTATGTGCTTATTGTTGCATATTTATGTTATTGAATGCTTATGTATGCCTTCTTCTAGCTTAGATATCATTTGTGTAAGTTTTTCTTAATAATCATCTTAAATAGCTTATAAAAGAAGCCTAGTGTTATTAGCTTATTAACCTGGCTTTATTTGGAAGTTTAAGTTTGAGTACTTATTATGTTTAACATAAGATTAATAACATCGGTCTTTGCAAAGTTTGTTTTTAAATCAAATTATCAGTTTTAAAAAGTCAAGAATAATCTTAAAGGGGTGTTTTGGTTTAAAGGGTTAAAATGGTTCAAACTTTTGTAAAAAAAAGATTTTGGGTCACTTAGGTAACTTTGCACATCTTTCTTAGAGTCAACTTAAACTGTTTTTGAGGGTTTTAATGAAATAGAAAGCTCATATTAAGGCTTATAAATCAAAAGATGTTTAAATCTTGTTTCAATATAGATTGTAGTAGCATGTCTAATAGGTATTTCAAAACTAAGTTTCTAAATGTTGTGTTTACTAGTGTAGTATGTTGTTAAAATTCAGAGGTAACAAGTCCTAGTTAAGTGTAGTTAAAATTGTGGATTTAGTCTTACTTTGTCAAGTCCTTGTCTGTCCTAACAAGCTCTTTTTCAATCTTAATTTTGAGTTAGTAAAAATCTGTTTTAGCTTTTGAAATTTCTTTCATAGATAGTTAGTAGTATGAAATTTATCTATTTCAGCTTGTCTTGTAATCTAAACTTAATTTACTAGCTTATTTCTAGGCTGCAAAAAGCCCACTTGTCTTTTAAAGGAAAACCAAAAAAGTGCAATATGTGTGAAAACAGCCCTTTTCACAAGGCTTTTTTCTATGGCTTATATGTAGTTTTCACAAAAACTTTCAGTTTGATTGCTGAATATTGATACCCATAGGCAAAGCTTTTTAGGGGTAAACTGTATAGCCATAAGATCCATTAGTGATTGGCTTAAAATTAAGCCCAAAAGTGCCCTTTTTGCCTGTTTTGATTGACTGTTTGGCCATTTGCTTATTTGCTTTTTAAGACTTCTCAGCTCATTTTTCTTTGCGTATTTTTGCTCAAATATGCTTATTAGGTGTAGTGTAGTATCTTTTTAGCTTAGTTGTCTGTTTGATTAGCTTATTTGTCCTATAAAAGCTAAACAGCTAGACCTTAGACATTATGTAAAAAGTTCAACCGCCCTGCTATTTAGCTTTTTACCAGCTTATTTTTAAGTTTTATAAAAAGTTATTCTTTTTTAAAAGTTGTTATTTTTGCTTATTTTACAAGTTTGTAAAAAGAAAAATAAAAAAAAATGTTTTCAAAAAAGAGAGAGGCATGAGGGTCGAACCCATGACCTCTCTCTTTACACACACACGTCCCAAACAACACACACACTAACCATTAGCACCGGTAGGGCTATCTGTTAGCCCTACAACTTACTTAACTTTTATACTCTTTTTACCCTTTTAAGCATTCAGCCCATTTTTGCTTAATACCAGCTTATTCCAATAAGCTGGTAAGCCCCTTTTATTTTTCATAGAACCAGCATTGTTCAAGCTACTTTTCCTTAATTTTTTAGGTTTTTATGAATTAATTTAGTATTTTTAATTAATTTTTCTTATTAAAACTGTTTTTAATTCATAAAAAATTAAATAAAAATCAAAAAAATATAATTCTTTTTTTAAAATTTTCTTTTATCAATTACACTTATAAAAATTAAATTTACTGCTCATTAGTGTTAAAATTTTACATATGTGGTTTTTTAAGAACGGATAGGATCCTGTTCTTAATTTTAAGGTTAATCCTTATAGTGCTCTCGATTTTAGGTTGCATTTACTTGTTTTTCTCATAGAATTAGGAAATCAATCCCCAAATTTGTGTTATTCAAGAATTGATATCAAACCGACTCTCGACTTTCCATTGCATCCTCGTTGGATAAAAAAACACCCGGGAATGATTACATACGTTCCGGTTTATTCATGAGATTTTGGAATGAAATATCCTATATATTATATATAATAATTTATATTATATATATAGAAATGAAATCTTTAAATCAATTTTGGTGCTGCCCACTTGCCTGGGGAGAAAGTGTAAAGCGATGTGTCGTTTCCGACGTTTGACAATTAGTGGTTTGAAGATCCTCCTGGAAGTTATTTTTGTGCTTATTTCCTAAAAAAAAAAAAAAAATTCAAAAAGATTTTCTTCTCTTTTTTTATATATACAAGAACAAGAAAAATCAAAAATATAAAAAAATTTCCTTCTATATAAATAAAATGAATCATTCATATAAATACACCTAACTTTGAGTATTATCATTAATAAGTTCCCGCACCAAAGATCAAAACTAGCCTTTTGTCTCACTTGAGAGGTACGGTCACTTTTTGAAAGATAAACAAACTCAAAGAGGGGTATAAGAGGGTTGTTCCGAGGAACTACGACCCTAAAGGAGAAGGTTTAATAGCTTCGCGCTTTCCTACTCCTACCGAGACCTTTTGTGCGTTCTCTTTTTAAGAGAGCTACCAAATGAAGCTTGTTGATATTAGGTTTAAGTTTCTTGTCTCATTGTCGATATATACTTCTCTAAAGATAAATCTTGTGAATCAATGTTGAAAAAAAACAAAAAAAATTAATTAGTATAAATTCTCTTTTTAGTGCATGCGCACTCGTTCTAAATCCCGTAATTTTAATCGTCCTCAACAACAAGTCCTACCGGCTTTTGTTGAACCATTTGATCTTGAAGAACCTATTGAAAATCAAGATCCTCCCGTAGTTACGATGGCCGATACACGTACTATGGCACATTTGCTCTAAGCACCTACCGAGGGTTACGAGGATGCAATTGTTGTTCCTGATATCACCGCGGACAACTTTGAGCTTAAACATGGTTTGCTCACTCTTGTGCAAAATAAACAATTTTTCAGACTTGATAAAGAAGATCCTCATGCTCACATTCGTTATTTCAACAAGATCACTTCTACGATGAAGTTCCCAAACGTCCCGAGTACGTCGGTTAAGCTTATGCTTTTCCCATTTTCCCTCAATCGATTCTTACATGGGATGATCTTGTTTCGAAATTCATTAACAAATTCTTCCCTCCCTCTAAAACAACAAATCTTCGAAATGAAATCACAAGATTTCAACAAAAATTTGATGAAACGTTTTACGAGGCATGGGACCGATTCAATGATCTTCTTAGGGGATGCCCGCATCATGGGTTTTCAGAATTGCATCAACTCGATACATTCTATAATTCCCTAAATTCGAATGATCAAGATTCATTGAACTCCGCTGCGGGTGGTAACTTTCTGGATAAAATGCCTCGAGAATGCCTAAAAATCATCGAGAGCAAGTCCAAAGTTCGTCAATCACGAAGCAAGGCCATTGTTTCCAAAGTGAGTACGAGCTCTTCTACCCCAGCAGTTTCATCCGATGTTGCTGAGCTGAAAGATATGGTTAGAGCATTGATTCTCGATAAGAAAAACCAAACTCCAGCTCCCGCTCCTGTAAAAGCAGTCGAGCAAAGTTGTGTAACTTGCGGGGGTGGTCATTCTTACCAAAATTGTCCAGCCACCGATGGCAACATTTATCGTGACAATATCCAAGAATACGTGTCACAAGCCGCCGCAGTTAACTACAACCAAGGGAATGCCAGTTACCGACCTCAGATGGTTGCAAACCAAATTCGACCTCCCGGTTTTCCTCCTATGCAAAACCATCAAAACAACCAAAATCGGGGGATCAATTTCAACCAAAATCGGGGGAACAATTTTAACCAAAATCGGGGTAATAATTTCAATCAAGGACAAGTTTACCAACCCCAGATTAATCAACCCCCGACTTTTCAAGCTCCAGCTTACCAAGCTCCAGTTCCACCAGCACCAGGTGTGTCTAAGCCCGATTTTGATAACTACGTCAAAGCTAATGACGCGGTTATGCAAAATATGCAAAATCAAATGGCAAATATAACGGACTTGATCACCAAATTCGTAAATAGTAATACCGCTTCTACTTCGGGCTCGGGTTCTCTTCCAAGCAACACCATTGCTAACCCGAAAGGTGATGTGAAAGCAATCACTACCCGAAGCGGTGTTTCCTATAATGGACCTCAAACTTCTTCTCCTCCTAAAGAGATGGAAAATGAACCCGAGGTGACAAAGGATACGGTGCAACCAAGCACCGAAAACATCCAACCTCCGGTGGTCCAAACTAATGACCAAATTGGTGAGCCCGTTGTTGCTTCAAAGACTAAACCAACATTGCCTTATCCTTCAAGGGCCAACAAAGAAAAGCTCCGTGAAAAAGACGATCTTCTAGCTTCAAAATTTATAGATTTTTTTCAGAATCTCTATTTCAAGCTAAGTTTCGCGGACGCTTTCCTACACATGCCCAAATTTGCACCAATGTTTAGAAAGCTCCTCAATGAAAAGGATAAGATAATTGAGTTGACAAAGACACCGGTAAACGAGAATTGCTCGGCGGTTATCCTAAAAAAGTTTCCCGAGAAACTTGGAGACCCCGATAGATTTCTTATACCGTGTGATTTTCAGGAGATGAATGAATGCTTTGCCTTGGCCGATCTCGGTGCAAGCATCAACCTAATGCCTCTCTCCATTTGGAAAGAACTAAGTCTCCCAGCTTTGACCAAAACCCGAATGATACTTGAACTTGCCGACTGAACGATTTCTACTCCAACCGGCATCTCCGAGGACGTTTTCGTAAAAGTTGGAACGTTCTTCTTTCTTGCCGATTTTGTGGTCTTTGATTACATTGCCGATCCTTGGGTTCCCCTAATCTTAGGAAGACCTTTCTTGAGGACGGCACGTGCCTTGATAGACGTTCACGGTGAACAAATGACCCTTAGACATGATGACCAATCCGTGACCTTCAAAGTTGGTGATACTAAGACTTTCTCCTACAATATCATTGAATCGGTTAACCGAGTCGATGTTATTGACATTGCTTGTGAAGAATATGTTCAAGAAGTACTTGAAACTTCTGAAAGTGGCAATCCCACTTCTACTTCGGATCTTACGATCGATTCTCGCTCTCCATCTTTCACTCCCTTCGGAGGAAGTGATTTTCTTATGGAAGAGATCGATGAATTTCTTGAAAGTGATGATTCAATACCACCGGGTGTTGATGGCATCTATGATTCTGAGGGAGATACTGTTTACCTTGAGGAATTGTTGAGTGTGATCAATAGTGACCCAAATCCACCTTCGTCACCAGTTTGTGAAATTGATGTTCCTGAAAAGGTTAAATCTTCATGTGAAGATCCTCCCGACCTTGAACTCAAAGACTTACCATCCCATCTTGAGTATGCGTTTTTGGAGGGTGATGACAAATTACCCGTCATAATCGCTAAAAACTTGAAAGATGAGGATAAAACCGCCCTGATCAAGGTTCTTAAGTCACACAAACGTGCCATAGCTTGGAAGATTTCTGATATTAAGGGAATAAATCCACAGTTTTGCACCCATAAGATTTTGATGGAGGAAAATGCCAAACCCGTAGTTCAACATCAGAGAAGAGTTAACCCCAAAATCCATGAGGTTATTAAGCAAGAAGTTATCAAACTTCTTGATGCAGGGTTAATCTACCCTATCTCTGACAGCCCCTGGGTGAGCCCGGTTCATTGTGTCCCTAAGAAGGGAGGCATAACCGTTGTGAAAAATGAAGACAATGAGTTAATACCCACTAGGTTGGTTACGGGATGGCGAGTTTGCATCGATTACCGAAAACTCAATGATGCAACTCGTAAAGACCATTTCCCTTTACCATTCATGGATCAGATGCTTGAGAGATTAGCCGGAAATGAGTACTATTGCTTTTTGGACGGATTCTCCGGCTACTTTCAGATCCCGATTGACCCACTTGATCAAGAGAAGACCACCTTCACCTGCCCTTACGGGACATTTGCCTATCGTCGCATGCCTTTTGGGTTATGCAATGCACCGGGCACGTTCCAAAGGTGTATGGTTGCAATCTTTCACGATATGATTGAGAAAACCATGGAAGTCTTCATGGATGATTTCTCAGTTTTTGGTGACTCGTTCTCTTCTTGTCTTTCCCATTTAGACAAAATGCTCCAAAGGTGTGAAGACACCAATCTTGTGCTAAATTGGGAAAAGTGCCACTTTATGGTCAAGGAAGGCATAGTCCTTGGCCATAAGATTTCTAAATCAGGGATTGAGGTTGACAAGGCAAAAGTTGATGTCATTGCAAAATTGCCTCATCCTACTACAGTTAAGGGTATTCGCAGTTTTCTCGGTCATGCCGGATTCTACCGACGATTTATTCAGGATTTTTCCAAAATCGCCCGGCCTATGACCCACCTCCTTGAAAAGGAAACTCCGTTTATCTTCTCGAAGGAGTGCATTGAAGCGTTTGAAACCCTTAAGATGAAGTTAACCCAAGCTCCAATTCTAGTTGCCCCCGATTGGGACTTGCCCTTTGAGATCATGTGCGATGCAAGTGATTTTGCTGTTGGGGCAGTCCTCGGGCAACGTAAGACCAAGCACTTCCAACCGATACACTATGCAAGCAAGACTATGACCGAGGCTCAAGCACATTACACTACAACGGAAAAGGAATTACTTGCCGTGGTGTATGCTTTCGAGAAATTCCGGCCATATCTTGTCTTGTCCAAAAGTATAGTGTATACGGACCACTCGGCTTTGAAGTACTTGTTTGCTAAGCAGGATGCTAAGCCGAGATTGCTCCGGTGGATTTTGCTGCTCCAAGAATTTGATGTCGAGATCCGTGATAAAAAAGGAGCAGAAAATCTCGCCGCAGACCACCTTTCTAGACTTGAAAATCCCCATCAAAGTGAGCTCGAGAAAAGAGAAATTACGGAAACATTTCCTCTCGAGACACTTGGGATGGTTACCTTTCGTGGTGATGATAATGCCCCATGGTTTGCCGACTTTGCAAATTACCATGCGGGAAATTTTGTGATCAAAGGGATGTCGTCCCAACAGAAAAGAAAGTTTTTCAAAGACGTCAAACACTACTTTTGGGACGACCCCTTTCTATTCAAGATCTGTGCAGACCAAGTAATTAGGCGTTGTGTTTCGGGGCAAGAAGCTTTTGACATTCTTAAAGCTTGCCACAGTGGACCCACCGGGGGACACTATGGTGCCAACTACACAGCAAGAAAGGTCTTTGACTCAGGATTCTATTGGCCCACCATCTACAAGGATGCCCACGACTTTGTCACCCAATGTGACATTTGTCAACGTCAAGGCAAAATTTCGCAACGTGATGAGATGCCACAAAACTCTATCCAAGTTTGCGAAATCTTTGACATGTGGGGCATTGACTTTATGGGGCCGTTCCCGTCTTCAAGAGGGAACAAATATATACTCGTGGCAGTCGATTATTTATCAAAATGGGTTGAAGCAAAAGCGCTCCCCACCAATGATGCCCGAGTTGTTTGTAAATTTCTTAAATCTCTCTTCTCCCGATTTGGTGCCCCTCGTGCAATCATAAGTGATCGCGGTACCCATTTTTGCAATGACCAATTTACAAAGGTCATGCTTAAATACGGAGTTACTCATCGTCTCTCCACCGCGTATCATCCACAAACAAGTGGACAAGTGGAGATCATTCGTTTGGTTTGAAAAGGATTCTGGAAAGGTAGTAGGCGATTATCGTTGCCTCTTGGTCAGATAAAATTAGATGATGCATTTGGCTTTCCGCACAGCTTACAAAACAACCCCCATAGGGTGTACTCCATTAATAGTTAGTGTACGGGAAGGAGGGCATGTCATCTTCGTTGAGCTCGAGCACAAAGTTTATTTGGGCCCTGTAACAGCTTAACCAACTTTGATTATCAAGAACAACGGGTGATCACAGAAAAATTAAACTCAATGAACTTATGAAACTTCGTGATCATGCCTATGAAAACTCTTTGATTTTTAGAGATAAACAAAGAGAATTCCATGACTCAAAAAATCAAAAACCGCGGTGGTTAAAGTCGGTGATCGAGTCTCCTCTTCAAACTCTAGATTAAAGATTTTCTCAGGCAAAGCTTAAGACCCGCGGCGTGGACCATTCAATGTAACCCAAGTTTTTCCATTATGGCACTGTCGAGCTTATCTCAAAACTCCGGATGCCAAATTTCAAAAGTGAATGGTCATCGTTTGAAACTATTACTTTGGATGGGGAACAGTACCACGGAGGTTTTTTTAAGTGTCCGGATCTCCAGACGTTCCCCATGGACCAATGAATTCGGGGACGGGTCAAGCGTCGGGACCTTAAACAAGCGCTTCGTGGGAGGCACCCCATGCTTATCATGATAGTAATAATAATTAAGTGTTTTTGTTTGAGAAGGCTTTATTTTCATTACACCGTGTTTTGTCCATGTTTTGTGTGCTTTGTTTTTTAATGTATGTCCAGGATTCGCGGATTGTGAAGACTATCGTGCTTGCAGTATCCACATGGAGTTTCACATTCTCAGCTTCATTTTGGGTATCCAGTATCCAAATCTAACGACTAACGTTTATTTTTGGAACACTTATAATCGGCCTTGACTTTTCGTAGGATCCCTCTTGAAACCATCGTGGAGATGTTTAGTTCTAGTATGGGGGGGATCTTCGATTGTAATTTTGCCTGCAGTCGTTGTTATCACGTTTTTCCGTATGTTCCTCACAAAATTTTGGCAAAAAAATACCAAAAAAATTGAAAATATTTAAAAATGTTCACAAAATAAAATAAGTGTATTGTCACAGTTTTGATCTTTCCTAATGGGCTTTGAATGAGGATAATTTTAGACTCGATCGGGCGTGTTGAGCCCTAGCTAGTTCACTCAAACTTAAGTTGTAGGCTAAGCTTTCACGAATTCGATTTGCTTCGAACTTTTAATAAGTATAAGAAACAAGAAAGTGATAGAGTTTAATATTAAGTTTATGTGTTGTGCAAGTTCTTCTAAAATTATATGGAGTAATTGTGGCTTTTTATCCCATTAGCTTTATATCCACTATCATACCGTGCTCAATTCAGTTCAACTATTGTCAATCAATGTTTTTAGAATAAGCTTCAAATTTGGTAACTTGGTTCTTTATTAAGCGAGATTTTTTGTTCTTATAAAGTTAAAAATGCCAAAGAAGCATGAAGGAAGTATGAATGCAAAACGCTAACTCTATGATATTGAAATTATGCCATTGAACGCTTAACATTTGATTATGTGGAACAAGTAAAAGATGTGTCGGGATATCCACTCGCTAACAAATCGAGGTAGGGTTCAAACTAAGACATCTTTACTTCTAGGGATTTGGTTTTTGTGTTGTTGATATTCACCAGGAAGGAAGCAGGTCTAGGTGAGGGTTTCAAACTAAGACAATTATCCTTAGCCATATGGAAAGTAGGTGTTGTTGTGATTTCTACTAACGCTAGCAACGGGGGGTGGGTTTTTCAAAATAAGAACATCCGGTAGTTGGTTGATATATCCTACTAGGGAGCGAGGTCGCTAGGTATGGTGGTCAAACTAAGCAACGCTTTCTTGCTTAAGAACTTTGATTATAATGGTGGAGATGTTGCAAAAAGTTCTACAATTGTAAAATCTATGTTCTTTAAAAATCACGTTACAAGGTCCCTTTTTTTGTTTCGCTGTGTGTCTGGGTTTCTTCTTCTGATTACTCGACTTTAGTTATAAATTGATCTATTGGTCGAGTTTGAAATGAGTACACACATTTAAATCATATATTCATGTTGGGAGTTAAAAGTTCACAAGTCATAAGTATGAGTGCTTAGCATTTAGACTTATATTGACAAATGATCTTGTTTAATTGCTTGGTTTGGAGCTAGTGAAAAATCGGGGACGATGAATTTATCCGTCAGGACATCCGTAGATTATTCTATGGGCGTTTCTCATTCTATGATCCCAGTGTTAATAAAATAAAGGAAGTCAAACAGGAAGTCGAGAAAAGAAAAAGGAAAATCCAAAAATATTAGGGATAGTTAGTGTATGAATAAAAAAATGGTGAAAACGGGACTTGTCGAAGCTTTTGATTCTTTAGTTTCCCTTGACGAACACTTAGCTACTTTTCAAAGTTATTAGTCGAGGGGAATTTAGATTCTTAGTTTTCGTAAATGTTTACTTCATAACATTGCGTGAGGACACGGCAATACCTTAGTATGGGGGATTTTGGTATGTGCTTAATTACACATACCTTTTACCTTTAAAAACAAGCTAAAATAACCAAAAACGGACTTAAAATGCCAAATATACGCTTGTTTTGCTAATTGTGTTGTGCAGGAACGGATAACTAAGAAAAGGACGAAAAACAAAGCCAAAACGACAAAACCGGACTCGGAATGGAAAAAACTGTGAGAGACAAAGCCAAATCGAAGCAGAAAAGTCAACTGGTCAAAGTCAAAGTCAACCCCGACAAATCCAAAAGTCAACATGTGAAGAAATATAAGTTTGAGGGTTAAAATTGCCAAACCTTAAACTTGTATTTATAAGAAGAAAAGAGAAAAACAAAGAAGAGGGTTAAAACTGCCAAAGTGGCAAAGAAAAACCCCAAGGGCCAAAGCTGCCAAGTCCCCTAAACTTGTACACGCAAGGACTTGTGGTGCTATTTGTTATATAACCCTATGGGCGAGTGTTTCGTGCCAAGTTTTCAAAGTTAATACATAACAAGGACGTGTGGTGCAACACCCCTTATCACATTTAGGGACCAAAAGTGGCAAAACCTTAAAACTTTAGCCTGTTATACTCAAACAGTTTTTCCCGCCCTTGTTTTCCCCCCAACACAACTCACGGGTGTGTAACCCCGTTTTTACCCTGTAGTCTACCACCACCACCATGGGTAATCACCTCCCCCCTCCTCCACTAACTTTCCCACCAAAAGAGAAGCATTGCCATGTTGGCAATCTCACTTTTCCCCACAACCTTTGCCGAACCAATGGCTAAGATGGTTTTAAAAGAAGCACAAGGACTATGGATGGCTTGGATTTACTCATTGAAGTCTCTCACAAAAGAAACACAAGAAGAAGAAGCTGAAGACATAGCTTATAGTATAAATAGGGTCTTAGTGATAGCCAAAAAGGGGGTAGCTTATTTTTTAGTTAATTACTTTTTAATTCAGTCAAATTTATGTTTGTTTTAGCTTATTTACAGCTTATTTCAAGTTCTTTGTACTCCTTTTAAACATTAATGAAGGGTTGAAATTTTTGAGAATTTATACCCGTTTTTAAGTCTCCATTGTTAAACAGCTTAAATCACTTTTATATATGTTAAACAAGCTCCTATAAGCTCTTATAGAAGCCTGATTAAGCTTATAAATCTTAATTCCATAGTTCTAAAGTGTTATAAGTTATTGTTTGGAAAAATCAAGAATAAGCCATTTGGAAGATAAAGTAAAGTTTGGAAGAGCTATTGGGCTTATTCTGGCCTTATTTATAAGCCAGAGCTTGTAGCTGAAAGCCCTTGAGGGGTCAAAAGGTCCTTGTTAAAGCTTGGACAAAGGTAATTACATTTCTCTCTTTTAAAGTCTCAATTTTTAGATTTTCTTAGCTTATTATGTTTTAGCTAATTAGAGTACTTATTTCCTGCTTATTATTGTTTATCTAGGTTGTTTAATGCTTATTTGTCCACTCTCTTCAAGGATTATGAGTTAAAACAGTTTTTTAAGAGTGTTAAAACCCATTTTTAGAAATTAAGGGGTGTTTGGGATAACTCGTAAAACGGGTCAAAATGGTTGTGGTTTGGGTTATGGTCATCAATCTAGTTTTAGCTTAAGCTTTTAAGCTCATTTAAGCTGTTTCAAAAGTCTTCAAGTTTGAAAATTGAATTTCAAAGCTTTTATAACCCATTGTGTTAACTGTTGGATTTAAATGTATAATATATCTTGTACATTATTATAAGTATGTAGTGTATCTTTAAGTGTTCAGTGTCATTGTATAAAGTTTTTCAAGGGTTTTTCGTTAAACTCAAAATCTTTCAAAATTTGTTATACTCGTCACTCACACGTACCCTCATAGCTTAAGGGGAGCATTAATATGTTCCCCATTCGACTTGTGAATAATCAGCACATTTTTCTCCCAGTTTTCCAACATATTCGAATCCATTGGTATCCAAAATATCAAAGGGTTTAAAATTTTTGATAAGGGGAGAAAATGTGATTTAAATATGAAAACTGATAAAAAATGTGATTTTGTGGACTCATGTGTATACTCCATCCTCCTTGTGCTAAACATTTTTGGTTAATCGATGCACATGTTGAGGGGGAGCGTTTCTGAAAAATTAAAAAACAATCAAGGTACTAAAAGCTTTGATATTTATATCACAAGTACCTGATTGAGTTTTTCAATTGGTTTTATGGCAAGGTGAACTGTACCTAAAAAGACCGACCATGTATTTAATTTGATCGGAGTTATAAGATTGGTAAGGTTAGGTATTAGTTCCTATGATCCAGCCAGGACTGGAGGGATCTACCCAGGGACAACCCACTAGTTAGTGTAGAAGTCCTTAGGTATGACATAAAAAGGAGTAAAAGTGAGAATAAGGGAATAGTGCCGACTGAGATAGAGCTAGTACTGGAACAAACCCAACAAGGTTTTAGTCATGAACTCTCGGTAAGCACTGAAGGGGTTAAAGAATGAAAAACAAATGTAAGGATAAAGGGTGTAAAGAAAGAAGCCCTCCATACACTTAGGCAGAAACTGGGTCAATACATCTTTTGTCAGAATCACAAAGATGAGTGCTGACATTGAAGACTGACATCATAGACCCAGTGATGCAATGTACAACCCTCCCTAGCCACTTAGAATCTCTTAAAAGATTTATATTTCATTTCTTACGGAGACTAAACACGTTATCTATTGACTTTCTCACTCCGAGTTAGTTGATATTGAAAAGGTGGCAGTCCGCTCCAGCCTCCGATCACTAAAACCAAAATGCACAATTGCATCTAGAGCCAAGAGATCATCAATTAATCTCATTAGGACACTATTCCATATTACGTGTTCTTCATACAATGTGAACACAAGGGTTATCATAAGAGTCCTACGTATTATTCTTGTGGTTTTGCCATAACATCTGAGTGACACCTATGTGTTCACAATGAAGATGGAAATCCTGCTTGAACCAACATCAAACAAGCTCATGGTAGGTGACTTGTGATCTTTAATGGGCCAAAATTGTAACACTAGATATCGAATCAGTCCAGATTATGAATTGACGATTGATGAATTTTGATAAAAGCTTAACACTCTCGATGTTTCACAAAAACACTTTCTCAAGTGACACGTCGATTGATTTTCAAATCAATTTTCCTTTTCAATCGATAAGATAGTAACTAACCGATTCACTCTTATCATGCTGTCTACTTTGAGAAGTTCTAATTAAGAGAACAGGCAAGTTAGGTGATTCTGATGTTCATACATTGGTAGATTTGACACTTACACTGGAAATCCTGTCAAGGAGATTCTTCTTAAGATTGAATCTACCTGATCATAGGTTGGTCCTCACAGGATCTGGAGGTTAATCCAACCAAACTTAGGCGATTGAAAATGCCAAATTTGCCAACAAGCTTTATTGCTAACTGTTTTATTACAGGTTCAAGTAAAGATAGAGATGGAGATACCTCGTTCCACTGGAGTCTATTTCATAACTGCATGCTCATACTCGACTGATACATCTAATGAACTCATGAAAGCACAAGTATATGTTTTAAAGCTTCTGCAACTCTGATATCAAAGTCCTCTCGAAGTGATCATGTATTAAAGTTAAAGGAACTTCAAGAACGACGAATAATGAAGCTTTCACCACCAAGAAAGGTATAAGCATGCCGGTCCAGATGTGACAAGCATAAGATGGCAAAAGACCACAAGTTAATGATCAGAAATTAGATTTGGCTGATGATCTTAAAAAAGCTCAAGATCACATATCAAGTACAATCACAAGCCACTAGACAAAGATCACTACTTCAAAGTACAAGATATTACGCGAAGAATCAAAAGACTATGAGTTGAACACAAGATCAAGATTGCTGAGCTTAAGTTAGTATTTTCTGGGGTGACCTCCCTTAGGGGGAGATTGTTAGATATTAGAAAAAGACTCGGTCACCTCGTGTATTGTACCATCTATTATAGCTCGTAGTTTAACGTTTAATATGTAATGTTCGGTAATGGGCCGGGTTATAAAGCCCAACTTGTAAGCCTATACCATAGCCTAAGGGCTGATTTTGTAAGATACTATATAAGCCTCTTCCATGCCTTGGAAGAGGTAGTTGGTCATTTCATAATACAAGTTCATTTTCTCTTACTAGAAAGTTTTTCTCTCTAACTTTCTCTCTCTAGACTTGACTAATCCATCTATCTTCCATTGTGTTATGATTTCCAATATCCTATAAAAAAATTAATAAAACCCACATAAAATAGAAGGGCTTATTTCTGGGCTTATTTCTAGGCTGAAAATAGAAGGGCTTATTTACCTTAAGCTTATTAATTGGGCTTATTACAGTGAAAAGAAGAAGACGATGAGGGGATAAGAATTAAACCTTTGAGAGAGTATAAGAAAAAGAATTAAAGTATAAAGGAGGAGGAGATAGGCTTATTATTTTGTCCTATTATAGCTTATTGAATTAAAAGTGCTCGTGTGCAAGTATTTTGGTGTTTCTCGGTGGTGGTGGGTGCCAGAGGTGGTGGTGTGGTGCTGGAGGTGGTGGTGTGATGCCAGAAGTGGTGTGGAGAAGGAGGTGGTAATGGTGTGTAGCCGGAGGTGGTGGTGGGTTCTTTTTCTTCTTCCTTTCTCAATCACTGGTGTTTTTTTATATAACTTTTCTTTCTAAGTGTTTCGTATCAAATTTCCTTTTTGTCACATTTTAATCTCGGCAACATCTTTCGAGGACATGTCCTCGGGGGAAGTTTTTGGTTTTTGTCGTTTAGTACAATGGCGGGATAATGAAAATTAGGGGGACGTGGCATAAATTATCCCCGGTGACATGTCATCGGGGATAGTATTTTTACTAAATAAATGTTTTTATTAGTATTTATATAATTATTATTTATTAAATATATAATTATTATTTATAGTTAAATATTTTATAAATAATAATTATATAAATACTAACAAAAAAACATTCTGGTGTCTCGGTCCGGTTTGGTCGGTCCGGTTTCTTGGTTCGTTCTGGTCGGTCTGGTTTCTCGGTTCACTCCGGTCCGGTCAGTCTGGTTTCTCGGTTCGGTTCGTTTTCTCTGTTTTCTACGTTCGGTCTGGTCTGGTCGGTCTGGTTTCTCGGTTCAGTCTGGTCTGGTGGGGTCCGGTATCTCGGTGAGATGTTCAATGGAGGAGTCAACGGATGAGTCGAGATGTTATCGTTATACATGAGATGTTCATTAGGGGAGTCGAGATGGTATCATTGTACATAAGATGTTCAACGGAGGAGTTGAAATGGTATCGTTGTACATAAGATGTTCAACGGAGGAGTTGAGATGCTACCGTTATACATGAGATGTTCAACGGAGGAGTCGAGATAGTATCGTTGTACATGAGATGTTCAACAGAGGAGTCAAGATGCTATCGTTATACATGAGATGTTCAACGGAGGAGTCGGGATGCTATTGTTATACATGAGATGTTTAATGGAGGAGTCTAGATGCTATCGTTATACATGAGATGTTCAACGGATGAGTCAAAATGGTATCGTTGTGCATGAGATGTTCAATGGAGGAGTCGAGATGCTATCGTTCTACATGAGATGTTCAACGGATGAGTCAATATGTTATCGTTACACATGAGATGTTCAACAGAGGAGTCAAAATGCTATCGTTATATATCAGATGTTCAACGGAGGAGTCGAGATGGTATCGTTGTACATGAGATTTCAACGGAGGAGTTGAGAGGCTATGGTTATACATGAGATGTTTAACGGAGGAGTCAAGATGGTATTGTTGTACATGAGATGTTCAATGGAGGAGTCAAGATGGTATCGTTGTACATGAGATGTTTAACAGAGGAGTCGAAATGCTATCGTTATACATGAGATGTTCAACGGATGAGTCGCGATGCTATCGTTATACATGAGATGTTTAACGGAAGAGTCGAGCTCTTGGTCAAAACGACTAAGTGTTTCCTGAGGACATGTCCTCGGGAAAACGTTGGCGGGAAAACTGACCGCCAAAAAACATTTTAGTCAAAACGACTAAGTGTTACCTGAGGACTGGTCATCGGGGAAACATCACACACCTTTATCATAAAAGCAGATCTTATCCTCACAACCACCAACACACAACACATTCTTATCATTACAACTTAACCATCAACACACACACATACACACACACTATTATTATAAAGATGTCGCAACACGAAGCTTTTGCGTGTCGTTGTGGAAAAGGATATGCAGTTTGAGAGAATCGTATCAACCTCACACCCATGGTTAACTATACTATGCATGTCTTTTATCAAAGGTGAACAATTACATGTTTTTTATTTATGTAATATATAAATAGTTTGGTTAGTTGTTAATTTTTTTATTTACTCTTTAACAGCCTCGGAAAAACAAGTTTGGATGTAATTTTTTTATAGAAAGAGGAACGAGTCCATGTACTGGTCGCTTCTCTTGGAGTTTCAACGAGTCCAATTTCTTCTGTACTACCTTCAACACCTCCAAGTGATTCTCCGGGACATTATAGAAATGCAAAGTTCTCAAACTGCAAGCTCTTGCTTGGAAAGATAAAGGTACTCGAGGCAACAATAGAAATGTATATACATCCGAAACAACACACACTTAATTCAACTGCACTACTTCACCAAGTTTATAATGACATGGGAAAATTTAGTTTGGAGTAGTTTGTCATTTGGAATGTAATTCGTATGTTTATCAATGTTTAATTTTTTATCGATTACTAATGTAATTCATATGCTTTAGTGTTTAACCTTTTATAAATTTGTAATGTAACCCGTATGCTTTAGTGTTTAAACTTTTATCAATTTGTAAAGTAATTCACATGCTTTAATGTTTGAACGTTTATTAATTTGTAATGTAATTTATATGCTTTAATGTTTGACCGTTTATCGATTTGTAATGTAATTTGATATTTTACTTCTTTGTTAGTTTAAGTCCGCAAAACGTAGTTTAGAAAGCGTAACAAACCTTAATAGCAGTTTTGAAAGCTTCTGAACCAAGTGGAAAGTTCGGAAATGACAAGTGATTTTGTAATTTAACATTGGGATATAGTCACGAGAAAACAAAATGCCACATCACCCTTGTCATTACCGTTAATCACACTAGTGAAAGAAGTTCAAACTTGGTCAAAATTTTCTCCGTGGACAAGTCGCTAGAGAAACCTTGGTGGGAAACACCTTGCTAAATTTTTTTTAATCCATGTTTTGGTCAAACATGGCCAAACTTTTCCCCATGGACATGTCGTCGGGGAAGGTTTGGGCCACGTCACCCCACAATTAACAACTAAAGTCATTAACTAATAGCTTTAGTTAACGACGGTCAACAACGGTCAAACTATTCCCTGGCGACATGTTGCCGGGGAAACTCGAGCGGGAAACATTACCGCCACGACTTTTGATACAAATTTTGGTCAAACTTCAACCAAAGTTTCCACGGCGACATGTCCCCATGGAAACTTTTAGTCAAATATGACCTAAAAGTCTAACACAATTAGCGCCACGTCGGATGCATTTTTGTCGTTTAGTAGGATTTCCCCGGCGATATATGTCGCCGGGGAAACTTTCGTCGCCCGTTCTCCTTTTTCTGGTAGTGGTACGAATGATAGGTTTCTTTATTGTATGTTTATGTTCAAAAGAAATTGTTCTTATTTGAATGTTTATGTGCCTTCTATACTTATCATTTGAAAATAAGGTGGTTCGTATAAGGCCTAAATATAATTTATGACATTAATAATAATGATTCAACAAGCAACAACGCATGGAAACAATACGTAAACTTTAATAAATCGGAATACTTCAATATCATAGTTTTTCTCCTATCATGAACTATTCAAATATGTTGTATATAAGAAAGTGATGCTTCCTCGTCTTAAAAAAATTGTTCACTGATAAAAAATTCACAATTAAATACTTTTTGCACAAAAACCGTTTTACACTTAATCAATTCATTTATGACAACTCAAGAAAAAACATGAACAATAAATATAGGAAAGATGAAGTATTTTTTGTAAATGGAAATCTGTTGTGTTGTTTGTATTCCATAGAAATCACACAATATATATAGGATACACAAGATATGGGCTTAGCCCAAGCTGACTAGGATACAGCTAATAAACTACAACAATCTTATCTTCCACTAATCTTATCTTGTATGCTAACAATCTTATCTTCCAGGCTAACACTCCCCCGTAGTTTGAGCGGGAGGACACCGAACGCTCAAACTGGAGAGAAATTCTTCAAATAATACTGACGACAATCCCTTGGTGAAAATATTTGCAAACTGATAACGAGACGATACATGAAGCACTCGAACCTGACCCGCAACAACTAAATCACGAACAAAATGAATATCAATCTCAATGTGCTTGGTACGTTGATGCCGAACTGGATTGCAGGATAAATAAACGGCACTGACATTGTCATAGTAAACAAGTGTAGCAGAAGATAAAGGAGTATGCAACTCACGCAGTAAATTACGTAACCAACAAGTCTCAGCAACAGCATTGGCAACATCACGATACTCCGCCTCTGCACTAGAACGTAGAGGTGAGCAGAAACTGCATCGTAAATTGCAAACCGCACCAAAACCGCAAAAATCGCACCACGACAAAAACCGGTGGATCAGTTTTTAAAAATAAGAAAAAATGAATTTGCGGTGCGGTTTCGGGTTTACCCATAAATCCGCACCGTTATATCCGAACCGCACCACAATTGCTATAAATAATAAATTTAATAAAAATATTTCAAATTTTTACTAATTATCTCTCAAAAATGGAAACACATGGCTTTTAAAAAGGCGGGCTTTCTTTGGGCTAAAAAGTATACAGTAGATTTAGGGGTGTGGTGCGGATGCGGTGTATTTACAGTTTTATCAGTTTTATGTTTTTTGTTTTACTAATTAAGTGTTTATATTTTCAGTTTTATCTCACATGAATATAATTATAATAGTGTATTTATATTAAGCCTAAAATTTTTATTGTGTTCAAGCCCAAAATTAAAAAATGGTCATATGTGATGTGATGCGGTTAAAACCCGAAAATCCGCATTTGAAAACCGCAAAACCGCAAAACCGCAAAACCGAAACCGCAGGATCCGCATGGTGCGGTTTATACTTTTATAGAATCTGCAATTGCGGATGCGGTGTGGTTTTTTCTAGAATCCGCACCAATCCGCATCATGCTCACCCCTACTAGAACGAGAAAGCGTACGCTGACGCTTAGAGGACCAAGAAAGTAGGTTGTTGCCAAGAAATACACAATACCCTAAAGTAGATCTCTGAGTAGTGGGGCAACGAGCCCAATCCGCATTAGAATAGGCAACCAAATTTGTAGTCGATGAAGAAATTAACTGCATACCATAATCCAGAGTACCCTGAACATAGCTCAATATCCTTTTAAAGTCAGAGAAATGAGGCTCCCGAGGATCATGCATATAAAGAAAAACATGTTCAACAGCATAAGAGATATCAGATCTAGTAAATGTAAGATACTGCAGAGAACTCACAAGACTCCGATACAAATTCGAATCAGATACCGGATCACTATCAGCCCTTAGTTTGGACTCAGTATCAACAGGAGTCCGACTCGAATTACAATTAACCATATGTGCTTTTTCTAAAATCTCACTAGCATACTTCTTCTAAGATAAAAACAAACCTAAAGAATCACGTGTAACAGAGATACCCAGAGAATAATTAAGCGAACCCAGATCTGTCATAGCAAACTCCTGAGGCCGTAAGAACAATATCATCAACATATAATAATATGTTAGATATTAGAAAAAGACTCGGTCACCCCGTGTATTTTACTGTTTATTATAGCTCGTAGTTTAATAGTTAATAATATGATTTTCGGTATTAAGTCGGGTACTAATACCCGGTATATTGTAAGAACTATATAAGCCTCTTCCAACTTTGGAAGAGGTAAGCTAGTCATTATTTATTTTCTATTTAAACACACTTGTTTCTCTCTCTAGAAAACCTCTTATGTGTTTCTCTCTCTAGAAACTAGCCAAGTCCAAGAATCGAACCCCTGTTATGATATAAGATATACCACACTTCTTTAGTGAGATGCTCAAAGGTCATCGAATCTAGTTTGCTTAGGGCATCAGCTTTCTTGTTTTGATTTCTTTTAATGTGCTCTATTGTGTAGCTCCTGAACCTTCTTAGGGTTTCCTTTGTTCTTTGCAGATACTCTCTGATGGCTGGTTGTTTGGCTGTGTAGATTCCCTTTACTTGATTTACCAATAGTTGAGAGTCTACAAAGATTGCCAAGTTTACGATTTCCATTTCTTGCGCTATTCTTAGCCCCGCTAGCAGTGCTTCGTACTCTATTTCGTTGTTTCGAATTTGAAACACAGAACATAAGTATATTATTTACCTTTGGGGTCTATCAGCATTAACCCTGCGCCTGAACCGTCAGAGCTTGATGCTCCATCAGTATAGAGCTTCCACTCGCAGCTTAGTTTTGTCTCCTTTAGCTCCGTGTCTGTCTTTCTCTTTACTTCCTTCCTGTTATCTTCAGGGGGTGCTTTGATTAAAAAATCTTTTGGCGTTTCTTTGTTGCTATCACCCCTTGCTCGGAACACGATGTCATGTTCTCCTAGCTCGATTGCCCATTTAGCTACACGTCCTGAATTTTTGAGTTTTGTGAGTGCCTGTTTGATAGGAGAGTTGGTTAGGATCGCTATCGTATGTACCTAAAATTATCTTCGCAGCCTTCTCGCTGCGTGTACCAATGCTAGTATGAGTTTTTCCAGTGCAAGGTAGTTGAGCTCGGCTCCCTGTAGGACTCTGCTTATGAAGTAAATGGGAACCTGTCCTTCTTCCCTTCTCGCAAATAAAGCTGCGCTTATGCTTTCTGTCAAAGCTACGAGATACATCATTAGAACTTCTCTATGTATCGGCGCTATAAGCGTTGGCAAAGTCTCCATAAATTTCTTCATTTCTTAGAGTGCTACTGCTTCTTGTGTCTACTGTATGTTCTTTTTATCTGTACAACTTTTGATCACTTTGAAGAAAGTAAGGGACCTTTCGGTGCCTTTTGACATAAATCGGCTAAGGGCTGCTAATTTTCCATTGAGGCTCTGTATGTCCTTGAGCGTTTTTGGTTGTTCAGTGTCAGTGATAGCTTTTACCTTTGAGGGGTTAGCTCGTATGCCTTGTTTGGTAATGAGGTGTCCTAAAAATGGGCCATCTTCAACGCCAAAGGAACACTTCTTTGGGTTAAGCTTCATGTTGATCGATCGGAACCTTTGAAAAGTTTCCTTTTTATCTGTCAGCATGTCTTCTTCCGAGGTGCTTTTGATAACCATATCATCGATGTAGGCTTCGAGATTTATTCCAATTTGATCGTTGAAAACCTTGTCTAATAGTCTTTGATACGTTGCTCTTGCGTTTTTTAAACTGAAGGGCATCTTTCGGTAGCAGTAGACTCCTTCTCCTGCGAAGAATGCTGTCTTGTCCTCGTCCTCTTCTACCATTTGGATCTGATGGTAGCCTTTGTAGGCGTCCAGGAAGCACTTTAGGCGGAATCACGAGAGGGACTCTACCTTCCAATCGATCTCGAGCAGA
>BQNB010043018.1:8113-45763 GCA_026074375.1 Tanacetum coccineum | reverse complement strand
AGATCGTCAAATCAATGACCAAGCTAACCCAGAAGAAGGTCAAGTTTGATTGGGGTGGCAAACAAGAAGCAGCTTTCCAACTATTGAAGGAGAAGTTGTGCAGTGCATCTATCTTGGCTTTACCTGAAGGAGCTGAGAACTTTATTATTTATACGATGCTTCACATAAAGGATTAGGTGTTGTCTTAATTCAAAATGAGAAGGTAATTGCTTATGCATCACGACAACTGAAAATTCATGAGAAAAATTATACGACTCATGACTTGGAGTTAGGAGCAGTAGTGTTCGCTTTAAAGATTTGAAGACACTATGTGTACGGAACAAAGTGCATTGTGTTCACTGATCATAAAAGTTTACAACACATCCTTGATCAGAAGGAGTTGAACATGAGACAATGTCATTGGTTGGAATTACTCAGTGATTACGATTGTGAAATTCGTTATCACCCAGGAAAAGCAAATGTAGTGGCTGACGCTTTGAGCAGAAAAGAACGAATTAAGCCATTACGGGTTCGAGCCTTAGTTATGACTATTGGTTTGGATCTTCCCAAGCAAATTTTGAACGCTCAGATCGAAGCTATGAAACCAGAAAACTTCTAGGCTGGAGATGTGGGAGGTATGATCAAGAAGGGGAAGTTAAATCATCCCAAGCAAGAAAGGTTGGAACAGCGTGCTGATGGAACATTGTGTTTGAGGAACAGAAGTTGGTTGTCGTGCTATGGTGATCTAAGGACTTTGATTATGCATGAGTCTCACAAGTCAAAATATTCTGTTCATCCGGGTTCTGACAAGATGTACCAAGACATGAAGAAATTATATTGGTGGCCCAACATGAAAGCCGATATTGCCACCTATGTTAGCAAGTGTTTGACGTGCTTAAAGGTCAAAGCTGAACACCAAAAACCATCTGGTTTGTTGGTGCAACCTGAGATTCCTCAGTGGAAGTGGGATAATATCACCATGGATTTTATCACCAAACTCCTAAGAACGTCAAGTGGTTATGATACCATTTGGGTAATTGTAGACCATCTTACTAAGTCTGCACACTTTTTACCGATGAGGGAAAATAACCCAATGGACAAATTGGCAAGACTGTACATGAAAGAAGTAGTCACGAGACATAGAATACCAGTCTCAATCATTTGTGACCGTGACGGTAGATTTACGTCAAATTTCTGTAGGGCATTCTAAAAGGCTTTAGGTACTCGTTTAGATATGAATACGGCGTACCATTCGCAGACCGATGGACAAAGTAAAAGAACCATTCAGACATGATGAGGTGTCATTTTATACACTTTTTTGGGGTCGTTTAACCCCCTAAATCGTGTGTTTATGCCCAAAATAGGTACTTAATCGTTCTTTATCAGGTATTTTACATTTGGAGGAAATACACGTGACTTGGGCTCATTTAGAGAAGAAACGGACAAGACTACGGACCTACACCAACATTTCTCAAGATTATGTTCTCAGCAGCTGGAGACGGCGTCACAGTTTCTACGTGAAGCCGTCACAACGCATCCCACGACGGCGTCATACTTTCCATGATGGCATCAAAGATCACGACCCAACCCATTATCTAGAATATTCTCTTTCATGACGGCGTCACGACTAAAACATGACACTGTCATGATGTTTTTCCTATATATACAAACCCGAATTTAGGGTTTTGAGTGTGTAACTTTAAAATAAAAAGAGGGTACGAACCCTAGTTCGTTTAGTAGCTGTTAGGGATGATTTTAGGGCCTAAAAACCCTATTGTACTTCCTCTAACTCATGTTTTAATCAAGTAAGGTTTATTTATTCATTCAATATGTCTATGTGTTGTTTGATCATCTATGTTCTTGCTTTATCTTTAACATGCTTGGCTTAATCTCCTATTGTGTTTATTTATGATTGTATAAAACCTAGAAAGTAGATCTTAGTGGTGTTGCTTCTTAATTTATTGATAATGCATGTTAGGTCTTAGAAAATCAGCTTTTTATCTGTATCATTGTTGATATGTCTAAGAAACATGAATGTGTAGAAAAGATACCACACGGGTAACATAGCATTACGTGAGGACACGTAATAGTTTAGTATGGGGGATTTTGGTATGTGCTTAATTACACATACCATTTTCCATTAAAACCGGACTTAAACGATCAAAAACGCACATAAAATGCCATATGTATGCTTGTTTTTGTGTTTGTACTTTATAGGTAACGGATATTTAACAAAGGACAAAAACGAAGCCAAATCGACAAAACCGAGCATAAGAACGGAATAGAAAAGTGTGAAAAGAAAAGTCAAGTCAAAGTCAACCTCGGGTGTGGATTTAGAAAGAGCATCGAAAACCAAACCCGAAAACGTAAACTGCCAAAAGTGGGCCCACCCGTACCCACCTAGTGGGCCCGGGTCAGCCCACTTATATACTAAATCCTTATTAAACCTTTAAAACCCAAAACCTTTATACCTGGCCCACTACACAAGCCGACCCAAAACCCCGTTAACCATAAACCCCTTTATCCCTTTACACCGTTAGTCCCTGAAGGACTAACGATGCAATCCCTCACATAACTACAGGGACCAATAATGCAAAATACAAGGACGAGGGTTGCAATGTCACAATATACTTTCAGGGACCTAACCTCCCTATGTCCAAAACCCTTACCCAGTTAAACCCAAAACCCTATTTACCCGCCAAACGCTGTACATCTTCCCCAACTTTCACCAGCCAAGAACACTTTAACCCATGGTAAAATCCCACACACACCACATTTAAACCTCATTCGCACATCATACACGTCACATCAAAGGGTTCTAAAAGGTATCTTCTCACGCAAAACGCATCTTCACCCTCACCCTTGCCACGCTGGCAATCCGTGTGAGGGGTTTATAATCTAAGGGATGTGATGGAAAGAAGTGGTGATCAAGTCAAGATTAACGGACATGATTGAAGATAGAAGGGTCAAGATTTCACCTCACACAACTAACACAACCTTTAGAGGCTCCCCTGCTCATTAGTTTTATAAATAGGGCTTTGTAATTTCATTTTTAGTTAATTAGTTTTTAGGATTTAAATTCAGTCTTTAGTGTAAAATTTCGTTTGAAAATGTTATTTTAAATCATGTCTTACTTTTAAAGCATTGTAATAATTTTAAGCTCTTAATAAAAGTCCAAGTTTATTTCATAAGCTCTCTTTACATTCTGTTTTAATCTCAAAGTTGTTATAAGTTACTATTCTTAATTCTCTAATACTGTTCCATCAAGTACTGTTGCATTTGGTTTGAATTTGGTGATGTTATAAGCTGCTAATGGAAGAAGGATCTATTTTGGAAGGATCCTTGGGTTTAAAATTGTTGCATACATGTATTTAGGGGTTTAGGTTAGTATTCAGGACTTCAACAAGTGCTTTGGACCACTTGTAAGTTTCTCATTTACATTTTTCAAGTTTTAGCTTAATTTGATGCACTTGATTATTACTGTTCATTCTAGAGCTTATTTCCATTCATATGTGCTTATTATGACTTGCTTAGTTGTTTAGATGATCTTACAGTTGCCTATGTGAAACGCCTCAAATTATGCAGAGACTGCCGCAATGCCGGCCACCTATCCGGTCAATCAACAAAATTCCTTGCACCCATTGTAAACCCCAATGTAATCTCACCAAGGGTCGCCGATTCTTGTTTAATATGACTTTCAACTCTTAACTTACCACGCAACACGAAACACCTTCCTCCCAAATGACCGGAAAGCCAAATACTAATCCCGTACGAAAACAGGACGGTCAAAACCTCAACTGACCAATCAACAACAGCATCAATTAAAATAGACAATCACCACATCAACAAACGTACCCCACAACCTTCAACCCGAGTTCCAACTAAAACGCAAAGACTTAAAACACGTCCATTAAAAAACCCCAACCACAACATAAAAAGTGTGACACCAACATAAACCCCCATCCATAAGCTTCAACATAAAAACCACCTCCCATAATTCATACAAACCCAAATCTCTAAGGCCACTCAACTCTGACCCAACCACCACCGCTCGAACGCCGAATGCAGCAACATAAATGGACCCCTAACCTCTTCAACATTGATTTAACATCAATGACTAAAAAATCTTAAATTCACACCACTCAAATACACCCTTCGATAAAGTCCACCGCGCACAACCCCGATCAATACCTGACACACCAATAAGAAGATCGAGAACTTCACGTACCTTTGAACCAAAAATCCCCGAAAACCCAATACGAACCCAACACACCATTAAAAAACACCTCACCAACACGCAAAGTAACCTAAAACAACAACTAACCAACAAAACCCATTAACCCCTCATTCTTCAAACCCAGTAAATCTACTAACCTCTATCTAATAATCGAATCCGGTACAATCACATCATTCTAAAAACCTAAGCTCCAACTAAATACGGTATAAAACAAAATCTAACAAGCACACCTACTCTCCAATCCATTAAATCTATCCCCAAATCCCATACATAAGCCATCCTCCCCCCCTTTACCAACTCAATAGAGTCAACGAATAAAAACCTATAACCCCCTCCAAATCTAACCCACGCCCAAGCAAACGCAGACTCACCCCAAGTAATAAGCTCTAAATTCACTCAATCCACCACCAACCTTCACCCTGCATAATTTAGCCACATTCATCCTCACAATGAAATCCCTCATCAAAAATACCAGAAACCCAAACAAAACCCACTCAACCCTAAACCATCACTCCCTCCGTCCCAATAATAAAAAAACCCCCCCCCCCCTCCCCCTCAATACCGAGAATCCAACTCCCTCCCAAAACCTCCTCCCAAAAAATTCCCTACGCACCAAACCTATAAACTCCCCCCCCCATCAAAATAATTAATGCAACATAAATTGACAAGACCTCTCCACTTCTTCTCATCAATATGAGCCAACAGTGTCACTTACAATCCCAACGACAACCACCGGTTTAGCAGAAAACCTCTTATCTCCCAAAGATACCCTTCATCAGTAAGAAGACATAAATGTACAAGCCAAATATGCTTTTTCGCTCTTTACTAAAGCATATCATTCTATGAATATACAATCTCAAAAAAAGGAATCAAAAACAGAGTGCAAATAGCCACAATAAAGACATCTGATAGAACTCATATAACCAATCGCTTTAGAGATTATAATTCTTAAAAAATCATCCCCAAATAAACCAAAAGAACGAACTTGAACATAAACCGCCCTCATTACCCCGTACCTCATTCAACAAAAACATTTATCACAAAAACCAATAATAGACCCCCCTACAGGGAAACTCACCCCCACTCAACAAAAAAAAACTCCGCAAACGAAAAAACTCCGCTTCCCCCCCCCACCCTCATAATCACAACCCTCCCTCTTCCACCTTTTACTCCCCCATATAACCCCATCTCCAACACACAGTCTACCCACCCCCTATTCCACCCACCCACTCAACCCCCCCAGCTCCATAGTTACAAATCAATTAGACTTCGCCCCAAGTGGCCCTAAAAGTAAACCCCCCAACTATAGATAGAATCGAAATTACCCCAGTATTTCTTTGAATAGAACGAGCTACTATAAATAATCAAAAAAGTATACCCTATCAAGCAAAGAACCCATATACCAGCAACCACTGAACGCCCTACTCTATAACCCAGATCCAAAAGTCCGCAAAACACACCCACTCTAAGACCACAAAAAAAACCAACCTAAAACTCAAAGCCCCCATAAAAACCAACCACCACCCAACCCACCCCTACCCACCCCACACCAACTAAAATAAAGAAAAAAACCCCCCGAAAACAAAACTACACTCCTAATCTACCCACTTTCCACCGCACTCCACATTCACAACTAACCGGTTTGAAAACCCAATACCCATAAACTAAATAAAACTTCATCCCTTTAAGACTGCAACCTAACTACGTAGAGGAGAAAACCTCCCCTTAGAAGTAAAAGACCTCTATACCCCGCCCTTCTAAAAATGTATCTCTAAAACGCATAATACTAAGCAAAAACACAAAAAGGTTTAATCCAAACCCCTAAACCCCCAACCAAAACCAGTAAACCCAAAATCACCCAATACTTAAAACCTAATCGAATGAAAACCTAACACTTTATAAAATACTTAAAGCAACCACAATCTCACTCTAAACTTATAAACTTTTAAAAAACCTTAAACCAATAAAAAATGAGTTATCCAAAAAAACCAATACTCCCATCTCCCTACCCCACCCCACAAATACACAACCCTCCACCAAATCAACACCCACCTCAACACGTTCAAAACCCAAACCATGATTCCGACTCCTTTGCCCCTCCCCTTTCTCAAAAAGTCCAGAAACCCCAAATGCACCCTACCCTAACAAATCACATAACGCAACCTACACCACACCAATCCAACACCAAACAATCAACAACAACACACAACCCCAAACACACATCTTACCTCCCACAAACCACCCAGAAAAGACTTGTCCTAAGTCCTAATGTATTCTGTCTCCTTTCTCCGCCACTAGATCTAAACATAAATTTCCTTATAAATCTTCTCCACCACACTATCCTAAACCAAAACCCCATATAAAGATCCCACAAAACAAAAGCCAATAACAGCCCCACACGCCCTCCCTCCCCCACGAATAAACCTATAAAACAAAACAACTACAAAGCTAACGAACGCTCACCTTCACACCCCCCCTTTCTTTCGTTTGAAGTTTGTTGATCGTGATTTGGAGAACCTTTCGTCTTCGAAAGTTAGGCTTTTAAGAAAATCAAAAAAAATAATAATAATAAGTAAAAAAATAATTTTCTTTTCTTTTTAATATAAGTAGAAGATTAAAAACAAAAAAAAAAGAAAAAAAAATATTTGCTCTTTTAATTTGTGAATTTAAAAAGTTACAAAGTTGGTAAAAGAACACCAACAAATAATACCTTCAATTGAGGTATTATCCATAATAAGTTCCCAACTCGAATTAAAGATTTAAAAACTTACCATTTGTGTCACTTATGAAATACGAATCACCTTAAAAAGTAAAATTTTTAAGAGCTACCGCGAAGTAAGTTTGATTATTTGGTTCAAGTTGTCTATCTCATTGTCCGTTAAAATTAGATTAAAAACCAAAAATAATCTTCTTTTTCTTCCTATCCATTTAATTTTTTTCTTAACCCTCTAAATTGTTTAATTCTTATGGCGTCACTCGATTATCATTTGAATCCCCTTTTCACGATTAAAGAGTGTTCGTCTTATGGATCTTTGTATAATAAAGGATATTGTTGTACCCCCAACTTGTCTCAACAACCCCTTCGTGATTGTCCTAAGTGTGGAAACCCGGTTGAAGGTCCAAATTATCAAGGATGTGCTCTATGGCGAAAGAAATTAAAGGAAGTTTGGTTTACAATTTGTCATGAAAATGGAATTTACCAAGACCTTCTAAACACTTACGAGTCATCCGATGACGATACCAACGTTGTTAATGCTCCTCAAGAGCCATTCGTTGTCAAACAAGACCCCGGTGAAAATTCCTCGCAAAGTCTTCCACAAACTAACCACAATTGTTGTTACGAGTGTGGAGATTCGTTAGACGATATCTTTTGTCAACGATGTACTTGTAAGTCTTGTAGGAAAGGTGCTCATTATTGCTATAATTGTCCTCTGAAAGTTCTGATTATCTCTAATCCGGAACCATGCAACAATCAAACCGTTAATGAGCTCCCACAAACTTTGCCAAGTGTTCACCCGACATCCTATTCAGGAGATGAGAATTCATTCACTTATGATTCCAAACCTAATTTTGTTGATGATTCTCCTAACGTTTTCAACCCACCTCCGCAACCCTCGACGTATTCTTATGAGATTTGTGGGAACGATGCTTATTATGGTTACGATTGTTCACCTCAAGTTCCGTTTATCTATAATCCGGAACCGTGTTACGATCAAGACTTTAATATCCCACAAAATTCTCAAAGTTTTCAACAACAATATCTTTGTTGTACCCGTTGTGGGGGCCCGCATGAGACTTTTCAATGTCAACAAGTGATCTTCTACGAACCTTGTTGTGAAAATTGCGGAGGTCCTCACGAGACTTTTCAATGTGATCAATTGATTTTCGATGAGCCTTATTGTGAAAACTGCGGGGGACCTCATATGAGTTTTCAATGTCAACCGATGAATCAAAATTATTACGAACCTAATCCGTGCTATGATTCTAATTCTTTCGGTTTTGACCAATTCCAACCCCCGCAGTTTCCCGTCATTCATCAACCGATTCGTGAGAAAACTTGTGCCAAATTGCTAGTCGAAGAACGGGCGGCTAACATTAATACTCAACCTATGCAGTATTCCGTCGTTCATCAACCTCATCAAGAAGAAACGACCAATGAAGTGTTGCAAACTAGAGATGACCTATTGAAATCTATAGAAACCTTTTTAAAGAATTTTAATCGTATATCTTTTAGAGAAACGCCAAAGGTTTTATCGCTAGCTTGGGATAAATTTTTTGAGGTTAAGCATGCTCAATCCGAGGAAGTGCAAGAATTGCTTAACGAACTTCTTCAAGATGTGCAAAATATAAGAGAGGAGCTAGCAGATTATATTAATACACCGAACTGGAATCGTTCTGCCGTCTACTATGATGACGATGATGACGAGGAGTATACTATTGCAATCACACCCGTTTTATTAATCGAGGAGCCCGTTGACTCTCTCATAATGGAGGATGAGCATCTTGATACTATTTCGGCAACGGAATCGGATGAAGTAATAAAGTCTAGTGTTGAGAACCTTGTCCCGATCCCAAGTGAGTCCGAGGGTATTCCCGACAGTGTGTGTGATGTGCCTCTTTGTAACAATCCTACCCCTCTTGAAGCTTTCAAAGAACACTCTGAGATTGTCATCGATTTCAACAATGATTCTACTTCAAGTGATGACGATTCTCCCTACGGTGAGGATATCGATTATGTCGATGCATCACCTCCCGATGCTGAGATCGTCAGCTTAGAGGTGGTTGAGATTGTTATCCCAGAAGTTGGAGGGATTGATACTGATATTCTTCTATCAATTAAAGACGATATCCTTCGTGAAAAATTGTTGAATGTCAATCTTTTTATTGCTAAGATCAAAGCATTAAAAGATAATCCCACTCTATATTCTGATGTTATGACTAAGTCTTCCTCCACATCTCCTAACTTTTTCTTGGAGGAGACTAACACCGTTGATAATTCTTTACCCGAAACTAAAACTTTTTGCTTTAATCTAGAAGAGATTAGTAGTGGCAGTCCCACTTCTTATTCAGATTTATCTCTCCCGGATTATGAAGCTTTCTATCCCGATGATGATCATGTTGAAGAAAAGAGTAGTGGCATTACCACTACTCATGCTGATTTTTCTCAATATGATTCGTTCATCTTTGATCTTTCGATCAATCTGTGTCCTCCTGCCGATAGGAGTGACTGTTATCATAAGGAGTTCGCCGGTGAACTCACTCATATCATATCTCCACCGGAGTATGATTGTTTCTACTTTAAGAATGAGCCCGATCAGGGCAATTTCACGATGGATGTGGTGGAGGATATTTTTGATAATCCGACAAGAGAACTGAGAGTTCATGTGCCTAATGTTTTGCCCACCCATCCCACCCTTTATCTAGATTCGGATTTCACTCTTTCTAGTGATTCCCTCGGATCTGACATTGTAGTTTCTTTTCCTTCCGGAACTAGAAACAAGATTTTCGATCCAGGGATATTCATTAGAGTCTAATCCATGATATTTCTATCACCGGATGAATTTTCTTTCTCATTTATCCGTGATCCTCCTTTACTAGTGATTGACACTTTGCTTCTATTTTCATCCAAAAATGAGAACAAAGTTGTCAATACTAGTATTCTTGCTTTAGAGGAGAAATCTCCTCCTTCTTTATCACATCGAGGCTTTAAAGCTTCCAAGCTTTCTCATCATAAAAGCCCGATGTTGATTCATGGAGACAACACCCCTAATTTGGGTGTTCGTCATCCCCATTTCTATCCCCCTTGACAAGCTCAAGTATGGGGGGATCGGGTCAAGCTCAGTAACCTTAGACAAGCGCTTCATGGGTGGTAACCCATGCTTATCCATTCTATCTTCTTTCTATTTGCTAATAAGTGTTTTTGTTGTTGTGAGGAGGCTCGTCTCTTCCATTCTCGTTTGCTTGTGTTTTTGTGATGATTGTCCAGGATTGTCCCGGATTTTTGAAGCCTCTCGTACTCGCGATTTTTTCCTTTGTTCACTCGAGCTTCAAATCCTCAGCTTCATTTGGGAATCCAATATCCTAATTTTATCGACTAACGTCTATCTTTAAGCATACCTAATAAACGGCTTATGATTTACGTAGAGACCCTTCTTAAAACATTAAGGACAATGTTTAGTTCTAGTATGGGGGGATCTATCGATTTGATTATGCCTGCAGCCGTTGTTTTTGCGTAATCTCGTTTTTACCACCAAAATTTCAAAAAAATTTAAAAATTTAAAAATTTTCAAAAATAAAATAAGTGTTTTATCATAATTTTGACTTTTCTGCTGGGTAGAATAAGAATAAATTTTGACCCGATCGAGCATGTTGAGCTCTAGCTTGTTCCTTAACTTTTAGACTAAGCATTCGCGAATCTTCGCGAAGAACGAAAAATGATAGAGTTAAGTATGAGTTGGATGCTAAACAAGGATTATTTGGAAATCTTAAAGAGCTCGTGTATGTAATTTATGGCTTTTTCTCCCATAAGCTCCTAACCGGACTAATAATATGTGCTATTTTTGGAAATTAAACTTAAATCAACAATTTTGATGTAGTCAATAGCAATAATTTTAGTCTTAGTTCAAATTTATACTTAAATTTTCCAAAAAGAAGTCTTCTATATATCGTGAAATAAAATTTTATTAAAAAAATTGATGCAAAATGATAAAAAAAATATGATAAGTAATAATTATAAATTGTAGGCTGAAAATAGTTTGTTGCATCTTGCCGGCTCACAGCCGAACAAGCACATGTAGGAGAATAAGAATCCGAGGCTGATAAAAGTTTGCTGCATCTTGCCGGCTCACAACCGATGTTGCAGCCTTCTAAAAGGTCGAGGGTTACAATTGTATCATGTTATTGTTTAATATTAAGTGTGAATTAATAAATGTAAGATCTCTTTTTGTTAATTTAAGATATGCTTGAAACTTAGACTTATTTCATTTTAAGTTTTTAAATATGCTAAGTGTTATCACGGGGATATCCTAGGAGTTTATGAAACTAAGGTCCCTGAGTCCCGATATATCTTTGGGGGTGTCAAAAGCTGTTCACTTAGCGCAAGGTTGGGATGTGCAAGACGAAAGTCGCTACATGGGATGATCTCGCCTTCAAACCCATTATTCTCGGGTGGAACGTAAAACATAGTATTTTGCAAAACGTTGATCCATGGTTGAAATTCAAAATAGCACATTCACCTAAGATATATTTAATTGTCAGGAGTGAACAGTTCACAAGTTGCAAATATGTGTAGTGTTAAGCATAATATCTGTATTTAACGGTGATTCGTTTAACGCTTGGTTTGGAGCGAGTGAAAAGTCGGGAACGATGAATTTATCTTTAGCTTTATTCCTCCATATAACAGCATGTGTGTTCCACTCAGGTGACAAACTTCTTAATATCTTTTGATTAACATCTTCTTGTGAAAGCTTTTCATCCAAAAGCTCCAACTGACTCACAAGCTTTTGAAGCTTATAAAAAGTTTGATCAAACATCTCTAAGCTTAGAGCGGTGAAGTTTTTATATTGCTGCTTTAAGAGATTCCTTTGAGTCTTTCTTATAGCTGCATTCCTACCAAATCTCTTTTCAACAGCTTCCAACAACTTCTTAGCATCCTTTATAGAGTTAAACTTTAACTGATATTCATTGGGAATGCTCATCATTAAAGTACTTCTAGCTTTCACCTTTAATCTTCTCTGAGCCTTTTCTTTAGCAGTTGTAATAGGCATCTGGTATGTGCTTAAATACACATACCTTTGACCTTTAAAATCGGATTAAATGACCAAAAACGTACCAAAAATACATTATATTTGTATGTTTTGCATTTGTATTATGCAAGTAATGGATATCCAAGAAAAGGATAAAAAGCGAAGCCAAAATGACAAAGCCGAGCACGGAATGGAAGAGCATGAAAAAGACAAAGTCAAATCAAAGCCAAAGTCAACAAAAGTCAAAGTCAAAGTCAACACCGCAAAGTCAAAGTCAAATTCAACCCCAACAAAGTAAACAAGTCAAAACCGAAGCCGAAGGCATAAATATTTTATTGGACCAACCCGTACCCTATTTATTGGGTCGGGTCAGCCCAATAGTATTTATTTACTTAATATTAAGCCCAAAAATCTAATAGCCTAATACCCCTTTTATTAAAAACCAAACGGGCCTAAACTGCATTGACCAAGCCCAATCCTTAAACCTTTAACAACCATTAACCATTAACCCTTTTATACTTACACCGTTATTCCTTCAAGGAATAACATTGTTAGTCCTTGTAGACTAACGGTGCAAACCTCAACCCAACCTCAAGGACCAACGATGGAAGTTACAAGGACCATGGCTGCTATACACACACACACTTTGAAGGACCATTTTTGCCAATTGCTATTAAACTTTCAAGTTAAAAATGGGCGGTAAAAGCAATGTTTATCATCCCCTTCACACACTTTGCGTGTGTTTAACCCTGCAACAAAAGACAAAACTCACCCCATGACAAACTCATGAACCCCACACCTCACCCCACCTCACTAACCTACAAAGCCACGATGGAAATCCCTAAACTTTCCATTGGACAGGGATAAATGACAAAGAAATCAGTGGGTATGATCAATTTGTTTGGGCTCCAAGGCAAATGGAGGGTCTAGATGAATTCTTTGAAGCTCTCACCAAACAAACATAAGAAACACAAAGCCCTGAAGACCACTACTTATAAAAAAGGAAGAAGACAGAGAAACGAGAAGAAGCTTATTTTTTTTTTAATGTTTTATGTTAATTTAAATTCAGTTAATTTACTTTTAAGTCTTTGTAACCTTATTTCAAGTTAATGAAAATTTGAGTGTTTAAGTTTTTGCAAATCTGTCTTCTTAAAAGTTTTATGTATAAAAGCTAATTTATGTTTACAAGTTATTGTTATAAGCTCTCTCAAAGCCTCTTAAAACCTACAAAGTTGTTTTGATAAGCTCATTTTGTCACTATTACATTAAGTTACCATAAAAATGCATAAGAGATTTTGGATGATAAGCTTAAAAAGGAAGAGCTTATGGGTTATTTTATAGTTGCTTATTGAATAAGCTGGGTAGGTAGAGCTTAATAGGTCTAAGTTTATCCCTGTTTAGTGCAAGGGGTCAAGGTACATACTGTTTTCTCTTAAAATATTTTCTAAGTGCTTATTTGCTAAAACTGCTTATTGCTTATTCTGCTTATTTTTGCTTTTTTTATGCTTATTTTGTTCTCTACATGCTTATTTGATTTAGATTTAAGCCTTTCTTAAGTTGTTTAAATGTTAAAATGCATTATCAATTTTTAAGGGGATGTTTGGGTTAAAGAGCTTAAGTTGGGTCAAAAAAGGATCACCACTGACTGCATGTTTTGCTTTTCAATCAGTTTTAATATCTTAAAAAGAAGTCTTTAAGTTTGTCTAAAAGTCTTTTACGTTTAGAATCAATCTTTAAGTTTGTTTGTTTTTATTTTTATTTTTTTTTTTTTTTGTCTATAATTCCCCCTAAGTCTGTGTATTTGGAATTTGCTAAAACTGTTTTTGTAGTATTTTTGTTCACAAGTTGTTTTAAGGTCTGGTATACCCTTTCATTAAGTGTTCAATACAGTAGTATTTAGTCAAAAGGTCTACATTTTCCATTTGTGGTTTTTTGTCACTTAACAGTCAAAGTCATTTTACTTACAAAAAACTCCAATTTTCAATTGTAATTCTAGATAGGTAAAAGTTAGATTTATGGTCTGATTTTCTTTTCATATGCTTATTGTAATTCAAGTTTGACCTGTTTCAGTTTAATTTATGTTTTGAAGTTCATTCACTAGCTTATTTTCAGGCATGCAAAAGCTACCTTTGTCCTTTTAAGAAAAAACCAAAAAGACACTCAGTAGGAGCTGAGTGTAAAAGCCATTTTCTTTGGCCTTTTTCAATACTTTGCTTATTTTCAAACTCCTTTTTGAATGCTGATTATTATAGCCCTTAGGACAACCTTTAAGCACATATAAACCTTATGGCCATAAGGTTCTGATTGAGTGCTTATTTTTAAGCCCAAAAGTGCCCCTTGTGGCTGTTTGTTATCTCTTTTTGCCATTTGTGCTTATTTGCTTATTCCTGCTTTTCTGCCTTGTTTATTTGCTTATTCTTAGTTGCACTTGCTTATTAGGTATAGTAGCTTAATTGTTTTGGCTTATTCTGTTGTTTGCTTAGCTTATTTATTCTTAAATAGCTTATCAGTTTTCATTGCAGCCTAAGTATAAAAAGGGCTAATCTGTCACTTTAAGTGCTTAAATTCTTGTGCTTATTTTTGTTCATACTAGCTTATTAGGTTTAGCACTTTATTTGTTTAAGCTTATTTTTCCCTTTTCATTGCTCATTGTGTTTTAAAAAGCCAAAAAGTTAAGCCAAAATTCACCTAGTTTAAAAAAAGTCATATTGTCATCTTTAAGCTCATTTTCTGAGCTTATTGTAGCTTTTCAAAAATAATCTCAAGTTTTAAAGTTGTTAGTTTTCAGCTTATTTATAACTTTGTTTTTAAAGTTTTTCAAAATAAAAAGGGAGTAGGGAAGTCAGGGGTGAGCAAGGCTCGAACCCCTGACCTCTACCCACTCAACCTTTATAGCACCTCACACACGCACACACAAACCAACTGCCCTAGGGTCTTTTTCAATTCTAGTTTACAAAATTTATTTATTAACCACATTTTAGTCATTTTGCTTATCCAGCTTATTTAGCTTATTTCGTAGCTTATTTAATAAGCTGGGTTTGCCATTTTATTTTTCATAGATTCAAAGATCTTCAAAGTACTTTTTGTAAATTTTTTAGATTTTTCTCATTTAGTTTACTATTTTTAATCATTTTATTTCATTAAAACTGTTTTTAATTCATATTAAATAAAATAAAAATCAAAAAAATAATTTTTTTAACATTTTCTTTTATCATTTAGGACCTAGAAAAAATAAATTTGCATTCGTAGAGTTAAAATTTTACAATTTTGTTTTTCAAAGAACGGGATTGAATCCCGTTCTCGTTTTCGTGTTTTTAAGTTTAAATCACTTTCGTTTTTGGTCTAGTTTTCTTTGTTCTTACATTTTAGTCATTTAGGGTTTATTAAAAGTGAAATAATCATTTTAGGATTAAATTTTGATAATTTAGGTTTTTTAAGTCGCGTTTTTACGTTCTCGTTTTAGGTTTTAACTTAAATTGCTTTCGTTTTAGGGTTTCTTTGCTTGTTTTTGCATTTTATTTGTATAAATAAATAACCAATTCAAATCTTTGATCATTCAAGCATTTTCCACAAACCAAACTTGATTTTTAAATTTACGTCTCGACGGGAAACGACCCGGGAGATTTTAGATATTGCTTTGGTCAAAAGTAATTTCTACGAATCTTTTGGAATACGTATACTATATATAGATTATAATTACCCCTCAAAGGTACATTATCAGCATCTCTGTCATAACTCCTTCCACAATTTTTGTTTTTGGCAAGGTTGCACCATTCTCTATGACTTCCCAAAGTGCATAGTCTATCATCTGGATATATTGTTCAATCCTCATTCTCCATATATTATACTCACCAGGTTTGAGTATGAGAACTTTGGATGCAGCCACCATGTATGCAGAATCTTGATCCATATCTTTTAGTAAAAACAGGTTCTTCTTCTTCACAGCTTCTCAACAAGCTCTGATACCACTTGTTGATCCCACTTCAATAGATCGAATTCCTTAAGCTTGTTTAAGGTTTAGTTATATTAGATAAATCTAACACAACAATAGTATAAACTGTGTTTGAATGTATTAAAGATTATGCGGAATCTAATCTTAAATATTAAAAAGAATTATTAATGAAACAGTAATTCAATGAACATACAATTCAACAAATAAGCTCCAATATTATTAATGATAATAATACGAATACTCTTAAAGTATTAGGGTTACAAAGACCTTGAAGCTATGAATTATACGTCTAAGACTTCAAAAGATTGATAAAAGATATCAAACTCTATGCCCTAGGACCTCCTTTTATACACCAAGGAGCCCTAGTCGGCTTACAATACTTTCCTAAGTATCCATAATCTTTTTTATAAACAAATAACTTAATACATATCATATAAGTAGTACTAACAACAAACAGTATTAACTTATTAACCTCAGCAGCATTAACTTATCTCTAAGCAGTCTTAACCTTGAGCAGTACTAATATTCACTAGCAGTAGTAACTTTGTACTAGCAGTAGTAAACACTTAGCATATTTTCACTAGCAGTACTAATATTCACTAGCAGTAGTAACTGTGTACTAGCAGTAGTAAACACTTAGCATATTTTCTTTGAAGTTCATGAGCAACACTAAATCCAGCTGAGCAACATTAACACAAACATGAGCAGTAGTAATTAAAACAACATCAAGAAGACTTTTAATCCCAACAGCCACATTCCTTTTCTTGGCCAGTACGTAGCATATCAAACCATTTAACCCTCATCATAAATGCAAACTATTTCACTCAATAAGCATATATAAAACACACCAATTTCACATTAACTTTTCTCATCTAGTGTTGCAACATCCCTAGCAGAAAGTGGGAAGGAGATTAATAGTTATATATAGGCTATAGTTGTGATATAGTCAACAAATATATAACAGCTGAAAAACTAAAGAAAAATAAAAACATGAGCATACGATTGCAATGCTTACAATGACGATTTCGCAACAATCTGTCAGGATAAATTCTCCGATCTTTCACAATATGCTCCTTACTCAGCCTGGAAATATTTGAAGATGAAATTCATGAATGCTATGAAAGTGATGTAGCAAATATATTATGACAAAGCATCTACCATACTCGTTAACATTTTTGACTTTTGAATTACTAAAAAGGTAAAAAAATGACCAAGTGTGACAGACCTCAACAAAGGAGCTTGCAAAAGTAAGCAAGGATTGCCATTAAGCAAGAAAGAAAAGGGCAGGGGCAACAAGTAAGAATCCTGTTTTCAGGTAAGTCAGGCGTAGTGTTCTTATTTAGAACCTTTTTTCGTTCATGTTTTAACGCATGTATATGATCTTGGTATACTGCACTAATATGGGTAGGCTTGGTAAGGGTCCAACTCAAACCCGTAACTCAGACTGTTTAAAGTTCTAGTTTCATACAATGTGAGCCCTAATATATGTTTCTAGCTCCAATGATTAATATTACTCATTTGGTCCAGTTCCACCTCATCCGTTTTATAAAATGACTAACTTTTACCATTTACCTAACCAACCCGCCCATTTTGCAACCTATGCAAAAAAATATCCACTTTATCATGCCTAAATAACAAAAGTTTCCAAAAATGGATAACACAAAGCCAAGAATGTATTTAAGTACACTTGACGTAACAGCAGAAAGGGGATGGTCTGCACACGGTTGCCAGAAATATCCTTATACATGCTTTCACTTAATTGACATTGCATCGGGGATACGACATACAAAGTTATGTTACTCCAACTATTCATTTTCAATATCATAACGAATAAAGCTTTCAATACCTTCAATAATGCCTGCCGAGCTGCTCCCCGCTCGAGGTCTCACTTTCGGTTTGCTTCTAATTTAGCTTCAGCTTCATCTCGCCTTTGAGCATTTTCTGTTTCTGGTTGCACACAAAACAGTTCATTATTCAACTAAAAATAAGCCACAAAAATGCCAATCTTTCAAAACTAAACCCAATTAAGCAAGAATCATTAAACGATACAAAATCTAATAAAGATCCAAACTCACTTCATTAAAATTAAAGATCCAAATGGGTTTTCAATATCTAACAAAACCCATAATTATCTTTAAGAAAAACCACATAAAAATCAAAACTTTAATATATAAAAAAAATAAATATATAAAAAAATATATACATTCATTAACTGGTGAAAAAACAAAAAACACACGGTCCTGATTAATTGATTCTTGTCAACACCTTCTTATAATTTCAGAAAAAAAATATAATTTAAATAATTTTGTTTATCTTTTGTTATTTTTTGTTGTCAACTGTTTGATCCTAATCAGCTTATAAAAATCCCCTAACTTTCAAAGCGAGCATATAAAACATAAGCCGAAACCAAGTAAACTCATAGAGTCAAAAACCAACAACATGATTAGCTTTATATTTCATAAACGATATAATCAAAAAAACCAGACCTTAAAAATCCACACACCATTAATGAAGTCCTCAAGAATATCAAGCCACTGATTAGCATCATCGTCTTCATCATCACAATCCTCTTGAAAATCGTTCTAAAAGTCTCCGGTCATTGATATTGTTTAAGACAAATACCGCTTGGTTTGTGTGTGCTTTTTTCTAAAACTGGAAGGTATGAGATGGTGGATATAATATATGAGAAACACGTGTTTGGGAAGAAGGTAGTGGTGAGTGGGTAGAGTCGGGATAGTGGGACACAGGTGGCTGGAAGGTTTGAACCGAGTTTGGTCGGGTCGTGTTTTGTGAGGTGCATGGATCAGATGGGTTGGATCAGGTGTATGGATCAGATGGGTCGGATCAGATCCGAATTTAATGATAAAAAATTCCCAGCGATCCTAAGGATTGTATATATTTAAAATATATTTTGAATGTCATCTATACTAGAAGTATGGTAAAAATTGAATTAGGGTGTGTTTGTTATGCAGAAATGAAAATCAAGGAATGGTTTCATCATGATTGGAGATGTTTGTTTAACGTATATGACTATCAAAATTTGAAATGATAGTTTAATATTTGCCATAAACCATTTCACCACATATTCAAAAAAATATTTTGGGTCTCACTCTTTTTTAACTTTTTAAATATCTCAAAAGAAACATAACAGTGGAAGTAATTTCGGGTCTCACCCTTTTTATGTACCTCTTTTTACTTGAAAGATGTAATGTATATTGTTGAAATGAATTAATTTTATATATCGCCCTACTTTGATGATTAATTCATGGGCTAATTCTTAAAAAAGTCCAAAACCATATTGAAAATGCCTCTTTCACCTTTTCAATGTTCTTTTATCAAACTAACTCAGCGCAACTTGGCAACTGAGCAACTTTATAATAAAGTGACACGTGTCCCGTATGTGTAAGTAAATTGCAGTAGGGCAATTTATGTTTTGGAGAGAAATTGCTGGTTTTATAGTAATTTTACACATCCTTTTCATCTACCATTTTATTTCATTAAAAAAACAAAAAACACACACCAACCACTCTCATCTACAAAACACATACTAACCACAACTCCTATCACAAATGAAACCCGCCACCACCATCCCACCACTACGACCGGACTTCACTGACCATCTCCGGCAAAATCATATCAATATCTCAAGTTCATAGAATGAGAAAATTTTCAACCCTAATGAAGAAACATCATCTGATTCTTTCATCATTGTGCCCTGTAATTAACTGATAAAACACATATTCATTCGCCATTACACTGATAACTACCTCACTTTGATATTCTCATTCATGAAAAACTGAACAAAACTATACCTCTAGAACCGTATATATATCCTTTATCATTCCTCAGTTTCTTAACACAATGAACAACCCATTTATCATTTCACAACTCATTTTACCCACTAATTATCTCTTTATAACTTAGTTTCTAAAAACTGAACAAACTCGGTTCCATTTTCAGTTTGACAACCACTCCTGCTGTAGTCAGGTGGTTTTTTTGAAGTTTGGAAAGAGTTTGTTACGATATTGGGATTTGAGTAATGATTTGGTTTCGTTATGGTTTTTTTGTTTATGATCTTGTAAATCGGGATGGGTTTTGCGATGATAAACAGACCTCGGCTAGCCATTCTTGGCAAGATCAAAATCTTTGTGGATGTATCTAGGTTATGATATTTGTGTTATGATTTTTGTTTATTGAGGGTTTGTAAATCGGGAGTGATTTTGGTTTCTTGGTGTCGTGATGTTTTTTTGAGAGTATAATCTTGTGACATGAGAATTTGTAAGTGTATCTGGGTTTTGGTATCTGTTTGTGTTGGTGAAGAAGATTTATGTGGTGGGTATTGTTTGAAGATGATGGTTGTATATGTTTGTAATTATCAATTCAGATTTACCAAGTCAGATTTACCACAACTCCTTTTTTGTATATGTTTGTAATTCTTTAAAATAAAGTAAGTTAGTTAAAAAGACCAAAATGCCCTACAAACATAAAGGTACATATACCTTACACAATTGTCCTTTAAAATTTAGAAATGGGACACTTGGCAATTTCTGCATAAGTTGCATCGTTGCCTTGGTTGCCCGGGTTATTTTGGGAAGAGGAATGCTACATCCACACCAATTTCACAAAACAAAATCCACACCATGATGTGTCATAATAATATATGGTATTCTCTCTTTTGCTTTTGAACTTTTTCTTTTATTTGCATCCACAAACTTGTATACACATCATGGTGTGGATTTCGTTTTGTAAAATTGGTGTGGATGTAGCATTCCTCTTTTGGGAACTAAAAGTCTAAAAGGTATAGAATGGCATTTCACTTTTGGTTTTAGACTCTTTTAAGAATTAACCCTTAATCCATATATAGTCAAAGTGCAATAATCGAATATATAATTGTTAGTACAAAATTCGTGTCGGGTTTAGTAATGTCAAAGTCCTTTGTCGGGTCGGGCCTCTAAATGACTTGAATGCTTGATCTTGTACTAGAGCAAGAGAAGTGATGATTTTCTGCACAATTAAAAGTAAACCGTTAGCCTTACCGTGGGGACGGACCCCACGATTAGACTCTGGTGTGAGAGTAAGTATTCATATTGTCAGAGTATATGTCAGAGAGAATAAGAATAATTGTGTACCTTATGGTATGTATTGTGACCCCTATTTATAGGTGTCTAGTACTAAGGTTTCCTAGTATTTCGGTTACTTTAGTAGTGGCCGGAGTGGGTACCTTGTCAGGCAAGGGTCCGCGACAATCGTGTTGAACGAACGCAGATGTTCTGTGGATGGATCGTTTTATAGGTGGATCCGTGGACGGATCGTCTACAAGTGGATCCGCGGATGGATCGCTAGGTTCGGGGCCGAAGCCCACGCGAGATTGGGCTTTACCATGGCCTGTTATTGATAGGTTTAGCCAAAAAGCCCAAGTGATAATGTAGAAGTTGTTTGGGTGTTTTGTTTTTGTGGTGGGGGGGTTCTGTGGGAGGGCAGGGCCCCCCCCCCCCCCCCCCCCCTGGGACCACGGCCCCCCCCGGGGGGGACCCCTAGCCCAGAGGCTGGTACACCCATTTTATACGTCAATCAAGTCCCCTCCAATCTTGAATGATATGCCGTGGGTTATTTCCTGCGTGCGGTGATCAATGCTAGACTTCTACTTTATTTCCTCCTTGAGTTATCTGTTTTTGTGCTGTACGTCTTAATGAGTTGGTAACGCTTCGATTTACGTGGGAGCGTTGTGTCCTTTTACCTTCGACTGTGTGACAGCTTTTCACCAGTTTCATGCGCTTTTCTATCGTCGATTAGGCAAGTGGTACACACGTGGCGTCATCCAAGCTAGCAGTATGGAGTAACAATCCAAAGGTATAAATTCCCCATTTTTTTTACTGGTTTTTCTCTTCTCGGAAAATTCTTCCTCCGCAATTGTTAATTTTCTTAGAGTCTTTTACTTTTACTCTCGTGCGTCACTTTCTTGTTTTTAGTTTTTCGAGATTCAGGTAGACATTTATCTTAGTCTTTCATTCAAAATGGCTAATAATCTTTCTATTATGATCGAGAAGAAAGGTAGAGAGCTTTTGCAATAGTTATTATATTCCCGAGGAAGTTCAATCCTACGCACCCGGGGCGGATTATGGACTATCCACACAATTTCCTGAGGTTAAAGTGGGTGTGTAACTATGTTATTTGATTACTGTGGCTATAGGATTCCTCTTACCAAATTTTTTGTATCCGTTCTCAAATATTTCCGTATACATATTTCTCAATTATCCCCCTTCGGTGCTGCTCGTATATCTCACTTCGAGGTTTTGACGCGCGTACTTGATCTTGGCCCGTCCGGTGTTTTAATACTGTTCCTCCTTTCTCGTGGTTTTATACGCGTATGTATAGTGACGGATTGTTTTCGTTTGCGAAACGTTCCCTATCGGCTCCTTCTTGTCTCTCGAAGCCTCCGGATTCTATTAAGAACTGGGCGGACCATTTTTTCTGGGTTGATTCCCGAGTGTTTCCTATCTCCGTTCCTTTGTATACGGGGGCGTGTTGGAGAAGGATCCGGCTCCCCATCTCACTGCTCGTCAAGAGCAAGCTGTTCAGGTCCTTTCTTCTAATAAAGCTCCCTTCCGGCGGTTATCGGAATGTTTCCTTGGCTATTTGGGTTTAAGTTCCATTACTATCCATTTGGTGAAAATACTTATCCAGCTTTTGAGGGACCTGATAGAACGGGTGGGTGAAAATACTTAGCCCTTGTGGGAATGCTCTTTTTTTATATATATTTGTGTATGGTGTTTAGTCTTGTTGGTATTTAACATTTTTTTTATTTTTGCTGACATGGTTTGCATTTGACTATATCAGGACGCTGAACCCCCGGAAAGGTTTCAAGCGGTAGCAATGTTCAGAAAGGGGAGGAGCAAGTGACGTTGTTTGATAGTATAAAACATTGCTTTGTTTCCCTGGATGCTCCTGCTGCGGCACATCAAGCAAGCGGCAGTGGCTCTGGCGCTGGTGCTGAGGTTTCTGTTTCGTCCGCGGAAGGAAATGTTGTTGAAGAGAACGTCCTTCCGGAGGGTGCTTTCTTGGATTTAACAGACCCGGAGTGTGATGTGACTGTGGTTGGAGGAAAAGATTGATGCTCAAAAAGCAGCGGAGAAGGCCAAGAGAAAGAGTTGTTAAAGGGAAGTAGACCCTCTTTCCTGCTAAAAGATTTGGATAGATCATCCTAGCCTATGCATTTCATGGGACATGTGGGATAAGTCATCGCATACCTCTGGATGCGGACCCTCCCGGAAGGCTCCCTTATATTGGGGTCTTCTTCTTCAGCGGATGTCCATACCCATGTTACCGTGCAGAGGTACATTCGTGTTTACCATTTTACTTTGATTTTTTCTGTACCTGTACTTAACATTATCCTTTTTTGCCAGTTCCCGCGTTGCGGATGCCCCCGTGTACACTGCTGCTGACATTGTGACTTCTAGCCGGGGTAAGACACTTGTTGTACCTACGTCGGATGTGGGCGGGTCTTCCCAGCCGGAGACGTCGGAAGAGTCGGCTGACTCGTTCTATGAGACGGCCGTCTTGAATTCTGAAGATGCCAAGCGTTGGTATATTCCTCGCTGGAATATAACCAACGACTCACTGCTAGATGACGGCTTTTCTTGTCGTACGTTGGTTGATCGTGTCGCTCCCCCCGGCTTTTTCTCCACACTCCGCAATATGGATTATGATCAATTGTTTGAGGAGTTCAATGTGGGGGCGGCGCGACAGATATGTCTTGGGTCGGAGGTGAGGTCCCGTGCTGAACATGAGCTGGAACTTAAAGAGAAGCTTCGAGGTAAGTATGATGCTCGGGGGGTTCTTCTTAGGGAAAAGGATGCTGAGATTGCTAGGCTGAAGTCTTTGGTGAAGGAGAAGGAGACGGAGTCCGCGGAGGTTCTTCGTCTCCGTGATCAGGTTTCTGTTTTGGCTGCGGATAAGTCCCTTTTGAGCGCGGAGGTGTCGGCTCTTAAGAGTGCTGTTTCACAGAAGGATACTGACATCTCCCTTCTTGATTCTCGTGCTTCATATCTCAAGTCCGCCCTTGATGACTCCCAAGCTGCTTGTGGTGAAGCCAGGAGCTTGATTTCTTCCTTGTCCTCCGAAAGAGATGGACTTGCCTCTGAGGTATGACTTTTACTCGTTCTTTTTACGGGGGGGTTTTTTTTTACTTAACTTCTTATTCTTGCAGGTTTCTACTCTTCATTCCGCTTTTCGTGATTTTAAAGAGAAGATGGAAGCCCAGCAGGAAGAACAAGCTCAGGAGTTGTACAATCGTGTGGCCGAACTTGAGGCACACGTGATGGATGTGTCCGGTCGCCTGGAGGGGGAATTTTACCCTGCTTACCTGACTGCTCTAGCTGGACGAAGATGGCTGCTGACCCACGGGATGGAACTTGCTATGGTTAAATGTTTGAAGTCCCCCGAGTACCAAGGAATTTTGGGTCATGCTTTAGGCCGGGCCGTGGATTATGGTATGCAAGAAGGTTTGGCGGCCGGACATGAGCATGGAATTGCTGGGACCCCACTTTCCGCCGTCGTGGCCAGATCAATCCTGAGACTGCTGAGAACAACTATCTTGACGCGGTAAGGGCTCTTGAAGAAGCGGATTTTCCCTTGGTTCATTTGTTGAAGTCCAAGAAAGATTCCGGGATGGATGAAGTCTTAGATTGTTTTTTACTGGACGGACCTTTGGCAAGTCTTCCTGAAGCTGCTCATCTTCAACCGTGCCTTGAGCAGCTCTCCGTCCCTATCTATCATGCCGATGTAAATGCCGTTGCCGGGGAGACCTCTTTATCCTTTGCTCTTCTTAACGTTCATACTCGTGCCGAAGGCGCGGAAAAAGCAATGCCATGCTATCGTCAGTTGATGGTGGATCATAGTTTCTCATCTTTGTCCTCTCAAAACTTGTAGGTGATGGCTGCACTTCTGTGGTTATCTCCTGTGTTGAGGACTTGGACACGGATGAAGATTTGGGGAGCGTAGTTTGTATGCCTCAACTTGAAGATCCTCGTTTTGAAACTTTGCCGTGACCGCATGTGGTTTGTTATAGCGCCCCCTTTTTTTTGGATTTATGCCGTGGCCGTATGTGGTCGTTACGGCTGTTATTGTAAATTGACATTTCTAATTTGTAAGTTTATTATATTATTTGGAGGATTCGTGTAGGTCCGTACAATAACACGTTTTTGGGTGTTATGTTGTATTCTTTGTTTATTAATGGTGTACGTTTAGTAATAGATTGTCTTGGTGAATATTTGTGGGTTTTTTATTTCTCCGGTGTGGGTTTGCAATACCTCTTAAGCGTACTGAGAAGATTGTGAGGTTGCTCAATCCTTTATTGTTACGGGGATATATATCATTGTGGAGCGTGGCTCCTAGCATGCATGTCAACAATTAATATAACTTTGCAAAGTAAAGACAAATTAAATTGTAATACTCGTGTTGGTAGCAATCCCCACTTTTTATTGAATTCAAAATTTTACCAAGATGCATAATAGATATAAAGAATTTGCCCCTCCGGACTTCATAGTGCCGGGCGATTCTTTACATTTCGTATATATAACACTTCTTGAGATTACAAATGTTCCATGTCCTCGGCATTTCATTTCCTTTGTAGTCTTTGAGTTTATAAGCTCCCTTTTCAAGCGACTCTTTAACTTCGTATGGTCCCTCCCACTTGGGTCCCGGTTTGCCTTCGTCCTTGGCGTGACTTGCTTCATTGCTGCGGTAGACCATATCACCCGGCTTGAAACTTGTTCCACGGACTCTTGAGTTGTAATATTTTTCCATCTTTTTCTTGCTTTTTGCTTCTTGTATTGTGCTTGCTCCCTTCTTTCTTCTTTGTGATCCAAGTTGATTCCAGAGCATCGTGGTTTTTATGTTTGATTATTTTCCGCGGTACGATGGTGTAGGAGGCATATCTCCGCCGGGTTGACGGCTTCCGTGCGTATGGTCAATGAGAATGGTGTTTCCCCGTTACTTGACTTGATCATTGTACGGTGGGCCCATAGGACATGCGGAAGTTCTTCTATCCAATCCTTGCTTTTTTCATCAAGCCTTGCCTTTATTCCTTCTCCTAAACTTCTATTTGCTCTTTCAACTAGACCATTTGCTTGCGGGTGTTTCACGGAAGCGAAGCATTGGCGGATGCACAGTTTCTCACACCAATCTTTGAATGGATTATCACGGAACTGCTTTCCATTGTCTGATATGATCTCCCCTGGTAGGCCAAATCTGCAGACAATGTTGTCCCATACGAACTTCTTCACTTGATTGCCGGTGATGGTTGCGACGGCCTTTGCTTCAATCCATTTAGTGAAATAATCGATAGCAACAATTAAGAATTTGACTTTACCTGGTCCTTCCGGGAAAGGTCCGGCTATGTCTATCCCCCACTTATAAAATGGCCATGGAGACGTGATGGGGGTCAAGTTCTGCTGCGGATTTCTTGGGACGAGACGGTGTATTTGACAGTCATTGCATTCCCTTATCAAGTTCCTTGCATCCATATGCATTGTTGGCCAGTAATATCCTGTTTGGATTACTTTGGCAACTACAGATCTAGGGCCGGAATGCATGCTGCACGACCCCTCATGTATTTCTCTTAGGACATAGTTTGCTTGGAGTGGTCCGACGCACCGAAGCCATGGTCCTAAAAAGGACTTCTTGTATAGGGTTCCATTGATCATAACATGCTTGGCCGCTTTTCGCCGTACCGCTCTGGCCTTCTTTTTATCCTCCGGAAGGATTTCTTTTGTCAGGTACTCACATATGGGTGTCATCCATGTATTGCCTTCTTTTTCTACTATGTCAAGAATTTCCTTTTCGTTTATGGACTTTTTCTTCAATTCTTCCACGAGCATCTGTTTGTTAAGATGCGCGAAGCTTGTGGACGCGATCTTGCTCAGGGCGTCCGCTTTCTTGTTTTCACTTCGTGGTATTTGTTTGATGGAAAATTCCTTGAAGCTTTTTGCCAGTGTTTTTACTTTGTTTAAGTACTGAACCATGCCTGACTCTTTGGCGATGTAAGAGCCGTTAACTTGATTGGCCACAAGTCTTGAGTCAACATTTGCTTGCAAGTTCTTTATACCCATTTGTTCTGCGATCCGGAGACCGGCTATTAGTGCTTCATATTCGGCTTCATTGTTAGTGGCCTCGAATCTAAACCTCATGGCATATGTAAATTCTGCCCCTTCCGGATTTGTTAGTATTAGACCTGCCCCGGAGCCGTCTACGCAGGACGAGCCGTCTGTGAACAACGTCCACGGCTCCGGTAGTACTTCCGGTTCTGCCATGAGTTCGTTCGGAGATTCTTCTTCCGGTTGTTCCATGATAAAATCTGCCAATATTTGGCCTTTGATTGCGGTCCTTGGTCTATATTGGATGTCATATCCTTCTAACTCGAACTTCCACTTCAGCATCCTTCCGGATATTTCCGAACTTGACAACAGTTGCTTTATCGGTTGATTTGTTATTACAACGACCGTGTGTGCTTGTAAGTACTTTTCAAACCGTTTACTTGCATGAGCAGGCTAACCTAATTTCCATAAGGGTATAGTTGACTTCCGGGCTCGTAGATTGCGGCTTACAAATATTATGTATTGCTGCTCTTCTCTGTCCGTCATCAAGACCGCGCTAATAGCTTCTTTTGCTGCAGCAAGTATTATGATTAATTCCTCATGTTTCCCTTGGTGCGGTCAGTGTTGGGAGCTCCGCCAATAAGTTTTTTCATCTGCTTGAAGGCCTCTTCGGCTTTCGGTGTCATTGAAAATCGCTCTTTTGTGCATTTTTTTCAGGTATTGAAAAAGGTAACGATTTTTACTGCTGATTTTGATATGAATTTGTTTAGCTTGCTAATTTTCCATTTGCTTCTACGCACGTCCTTGATGCATCCTCGGAGATGGTAAGCTAGGACTGAGTCTGCATTTTCGGACATGCTCTAAACCGTTGGTGCTTACTTTGTAACCTAAGAAACATCCTTCCTGCATTCGAAGTGCATTTCTTTTGGGTTCAATTTCATTGTTTATTCTGTCGAAGGGTTTTGAATGTTTCTGTTATGGTCTCGACGTATTCTTCTTTCGTGTGGCTTTTTGATACCAGGTCCAGCGACATATACCTCTAAGTAAGTCCAATCTGCTTTTCGGGAATGCTTTATACCACTAAGCGTTGATATGTTGGACCCGGCATTTTTTAAATCCGAACGGCATCTTTAGAATAGAAAAAATATCCCCTTGGATTTTTATGAACGCCGTTTTTTCTTCATCCTCTTTGCCATTCTTAATTTGGTGGTACCCTTGTATGAATCCAAGAAGAATATTGAAGAGATTACCCACTGTGGAGTCTACTTCCAGTCTATTTCCGGAATGGGATAACAATCTTTGGGGCATTGCGGTTGTTAAGATCTTTGAAGTCCACTAGCTGACACATGCGCCAAGTTCCGTCATGCTTTTTGGACGCTGTGTTTACGATTAGAGATCCAACTGTGATATGGACCTCCTTCAATATTAGTAGTCGGTCCACTAATTTTTTGACAACACTCTTCTTGGGATTACCCTTATTTCTTTCTGTTCCTGCCCTAGATTTCTTTTGCCTGACTGGTGAATATCCCTCCCGGATATTCAAGCGGTGTTCCGCGATATTTCGTGGGACGCCCGTCATATCAGCTGGCTTCCAGGCGAAAATATCCAAGTTTTGTTTGAGCAAAGAACATAGTTCTTTACGTCCTTTTTCTGTTAATGTTGATCCTATGGCAACTGTTTGTTGCAGGGTAGAACTCCGGTGGATTGCTATACTGTTTATTTTCGTCTTTCCTCTACTGTTCCGTGAGGTATTACGTGTGCGGGAGCGTGTGGATGACTAGTGGTCGAGAGGCTGCACTCAGTATTGCACTACCTCTTATATCATTGGAACTGTGAGTGACTGTGTGCTTAGACTTCTGTGTGCCGCGGAGTATGTGTTTGTATAACTACTAGCTTGTCTCTCGAACGGGCTAGAAATGTTGTTAACGTAATTGCTGTGTGCGCGCGATGATGGATACGTGTGCTGCGTGAATTTTCCTTATTGCCTGGCTGTTCCTATTTATTGCATTCGCCGTGTGCTGGGTGGTGACCTGTGCATAACCTATTGAGTGTGGTCATGCGCGTGTGCGCGGAAGTGAGAGTGTGCGATGCATATGTTTTCTCACTCAGCAAGGCTATGCTGGCTATCTGTCGCGGAGCAAGACTTGGTTATCCACTAGAAATCCGATAAGGTGAGTCGTAGCCTGAACCAGATCTGCATTCCCCTTATCGTATCTGTTGGCGGAGTTTTATAGAGAAGCAATGGGGCATACAAGACTTTTGTTTTTTTTGCTATTTTTTTTTTGACCTCTTTTGTTTTGTTTTTTTGATGTAGTGCTCGCCCCGTCCGTCAATATATATCCCTATGCACAAGATGTCCGCCCATCTCGACTTCGATGTCATTGGACTCCTGTCTTCTTCCCTCGCGGGGTGGAATAGTTGCCGTTCTCGGAGAGGAAGTTTGTGAGTCTAGTTTAGGTATCGGGATCGAGGCAGACGGCGCACTACCAAACTCTTTCCCATGGTAGTGGGAATCGATCCAGTTGGCAGTACAGAAGGTGTTATCCTTTCAAACGGAACGCTTCCCCTTGTTTATCGTGCGTAGCTGTTCTGTCTGTTTGTCGTTCTGTTTTTATTCCTTGATGAATAGAGCGATAGTTTTCGGTCGTTGATCATTTCGTCTATTGCTTTCTCAGCTGCATGCAATTCGTTTGTGCTATGTCCCGTATCTGAATGAAATGTCAAAGTATTTGTTCGGATCTCTTTTTTCCGGAGGACGTTTACCATTGGGTAGGTGTGGAGGCTTTGAGTACGTTCTTTTTTCCAGAGGTGAGAATTCTTTTGCCGTTTTTGTGAGGAGTGACTCTATAGTATTTACGTATCCGGTCTTTTGTTGGTTTTTGAACTAGCACACGGCTGCTGAGAGTTCGTGGTTTGTTCCCCCTCCCTCGTAACGGTTTCCATTGATGAGGCGCTTTTGCTCTGGCCGTGACTGTCGTGGCATCAAGACTTCTCCTTGTGAGGATAAGGAGCGTAGTATCATTCGCAAATATTCATTTCGTGCTCGATGATTCGAAATTCTATTCAGATCTCGACGCATGAGTTATACCACAGGCGTGGTGGTATTCATGCGATAATGCACCGGCTAGTGTTGTTGCATGCATTCGGGGAGCGTTCTCTTGCAGAACAGTTCTAGGTTGAGAATCTTCTGCCTTATACCCTTTCCATCGAAGTGCTTCCGTAGATTCTCCGTCTCTTTGCTTGATGTGATGGACGTAGTCATTCTATACATTTCGTCCATAGATCTCAGAATTCTTTCATATAGACGCTTGATTAACCCAGGGTGGGTTATTCCATGCATAAACCCGGAGATTCTCATGCATTCCGGAGCTCCTTCTACGTCCAGGACTTCTGCCTTATATCTTTCCATGAAGTCTTCCGTAGATTCTCCGTCTCTTTGCTTGATGTGATGTATCTCCACCGGATCCTTGATATGCTTTGTTTGCTGAAGATAGTTTTCCCTAAACGCTGTCCTTAGATCTTCATAGCTATCGATCGACTCTTTTGGTAGCTTGTCAAACCAAACTCTGGCATTCCCGGTGAGGGTTGAGTTGAACATGTGACACCATGTCGGCATTGCCCAACCTTCTGTTTTTGCGGCCGATTGAAATAACTTTAAGTGATCCTCCGGATCTCCACTTCCATCGTATGTTTTGACATGGCTGGGCATCCTAGTCCTCGGGAGACTAAAATGCCGGATCCGAGGTGTGAAAGGATTTCTTTCCTCACATGTCCAAGGCTGGGAAAGATCATCTTCATAGGTGTTTGATCTCTGCCTTCTTGACTTAGATTTCCAGTGACCCCCTTCACTATCTTCACTTTCTGAATATTGGCTAGTCGTACGAGATGGTGTTCCCTTTTGTTGACGCCTTCTTGCTTCTACCTCAACTCTTTTTGCTTGGGGACTCCGTTGACGACTATTAGGACGTGCGGATGTAGCTGGCTCCTTTCTTCCCAACCTATTAAACACGCCTCCTTCTTTCCGTGGCCGGAGCCGCGGTGAAGGGGATCTGTACTTCTTAAGCCTTTTGAAAACACTGGCGTGTGGTGATGGGCTTCGAGAATACCTGCCTCCGTGCCTTCTTCTAGGTTCTGTTCGGGCAGTTGGTGTCTTGGATTCAGAGTAGTGCGATTCTTCACGGCTTCTTATTTTAATTCCGGACTCTTCACCATAGATCAGTCGTGCTTTCACCGCGTTGAGTTTGTCTTTCTGCTCTTTTTCTTTTTGCATCTTTTCGGCGATGAGCGGCAAGAGTTGGTGATAATTTTTGTCGCACATTTCCCTAAGAACCTCATCAGACATAGGTTCCTCAAGACCCTGGGGACCATTCCTTCCCCCTGTGTTCCTCACGGCGGACGTGGGATTGTTTGTGATTTGTTCGTGAGTGCTCATGGTGAGTTTTTTAGAGAATCGTGGTTGCGTAAGGGTCCCACGGATGGCGCCACTTGTTAGTACAAAATTCGTGTCGGGTTTAGTAGTGTCAAAGTCCTTTGTCGGGTCGGGCCTCCAAATGACTTGAATGCTTGATCTTGTACTAGAGCAAGAGAAGTGATGATTTTCTGCACAATTAAAAGTAAACCGTTAGCCTTACCGTGGGGACGGACCCCACGATTAGACTCCGGTGTGAGAGTAAGTATTCATATTGTCAGAGTATATGTCAGAGAGAATAAGAATAATTGTGTACCTTATGGGATGTATTGTGACCCCTATTTATAGGTGTCTAGTACTAGGGTTTCCTAGTATTTCGGTTACTTTAGTAGTGGTCGGAGTGGGTCCCTTGTCGGGCAAGGGTCCGCAACAATCGTGTTGAACGGACGCAGATGTTCTGCGGACGGATCGTTTTATAGGTGGATTCGCGGACGGATCGCTAGGTTCGGGGCCGAAGCCCACGCGAGATTGGGCTTTACCATGGCCTGTTATTGATAGGTTTAGCCAAAAAGCCCAAGTGATAATGTGGCCCAAACCCAGAGGCTTGGTACACCCATTATACGTCATCAATAATATACAAGGATTTTAAAGCATGTTTAGGTAAATAGGAAATTTGATATCCAAAACAAACAATAACAATGGATTTAATACATAACTTGATATCAATACTTATTCGTATCAAATTTAAACCGATAATCATCTCGAATAACAAACCAAACAGCACCTTAGTTTTCAATGTTCTTTTGCAAATGATCATCAATCAGGGCGGGCCCAAAGGCTTCTCGTGAACAACGAGAATTCTTGTTGCTTGTTATAAAAATTTCTTCAAAATAAATTTGAATTGCAATACTGACCTAAATTAAAATATGAGTAGAAAAGGGGTAACGAATTATGGACGAATATATTATTCTTGGTGGAGATAAATTACATAGTGAGAATACTGGTTCGAAGCATCTCTTCGCTACAATCATATGTATGTCCTGTTTGATACTTTATTTCAGTTCTATTATCAAGGACATCAATGTGGCTGTAGTTTAGTGGTAAGAATTCCACGTTGTGGCCGTGGAGACCTGGGCTCGAATCCCAGCAGCCACACACATTTCTTTTTTTGCTTCTATAAGTTTTTTTCACACTTTTCTTTTTTTGCTTTTATAAACTTTTTTTCGCGAGGTTCGTATATTTTCTTCTATGGAAACTCTATGACACACTTTTTTATATGGTGATGTCATGATGCATTTTTTTTCTCATTTATATAAACGAGGAGGCTTGCCCGCGCTTCGCTGCGAGATGTTTAGCGGACGTTGTTTTGGGTTATCCGTGATTCGCAACATTGCATCTAAGTCATTTAAAATTCATTATAAAATGTTAGATTTATAAAGTTAAATATCATACTTTTTAAATGTTAAGATTACAGGTTATAAAACGACCCAAAGGGATACCCAGCCAACTTTCAATGATACAGATTTAGCGTAAGTGCCTAATTACCAGCCTAAGTGCTTAACATACCATACAAAAACAGCTTATCTCTTAATATATATCTTAATATACTATATAAATAATTATGATATAGTGGAAGGTTAAAAGAAAAAGACAAATCTTTCGTGATATATATATATATATATATATATATATATAGGAAGGTTAAAATAAAAAGACAAATATTCGTGAGAAGGATAAAAAGAAAACTTTTTTTTAAAAAGTTCTCGAAAAATTCCAAAAAAATTCCATTAAATCAGGTATGTTGGTGCATAAAACTTTTGTAAAAGAAGTTTTTCTAATTTTGAGTTTTTATACGTTTTTTTAATGCGCAAAAAAAGAAATTTTGATGCACAAATTTTTCGACTTGTTATAGTTTGATGCGCAATAAAATTTTGATGCAAAAAGTCAAAAGAAGTTGGGTACAAAAACGAATTTTTGATGCACAAAAAACCGATTTAATGCACAAACGTTTTTTTAATAAAAAAAATTCGGCAAAACTATCCACTTTTAGAAAAACTTCCTTTACAACTTTTTCATGCACCAACATACACGATCTTGTGGAATTTTTTCAGAATTTTTTGAGAACTTTTTTTAAAAAATAAATCTTTTTATCCTTCTCACGAATATTTGTCTTTTTATTTGATCTTTATCCTATATATATATATATATATATATATATATCAAGAGCCACATCAGCAACAATGGATCAACAACGACATCAGCAGCAAGCGACAGGCCGTAACAACACTTTGTTTTTATCCGTGTTGATGATAGCCGCGACAATCGGATCCATCCTGCTTGTGTTGATTGCTAGGACCTTCAAGTCCTCTATTTTCTTTTGAGCGTTGATTAAACGTTACAACTTCGCCTCACGGTCTAAAACGTATTGTTTTTTGGATAATTTCTTGAAACATTGTCGGGTTTGAACTCAAAGTGACAGATAAGTTTGAAGATTGTCAACTTTTAGCAATTCTTTGTTTGCCGGGACGCGACAACTCATCATCTCCAAAAAGCTCGGGTTCATAGTCGGTTACACGTCCTCAGTTTCGTCTTGCTTGTGTCAAATCGAGATTTTTCCACCTGTGCTTGTCTTTAAAAAATAACCAAGCGCCTTTGTGCCTAAAATCCGAACCCTCGATGTTTTTATACAAAATTTCAACCCTTGTCATCAAATCATTATCGTACTTCCCGCTAAGAGCCTTGGTTTCATTCACAATCGAATTAAACCTTCCGACCTCTCGGTTTAATGGAGTCCGCTTTCCGTCAACATGTTCTTAGCACGATTCGAGAATATGTTTTTCTTTGCTTGTTCATTATATTGGTCGAGAACTTTGTACCAAAACGTTTTATTTTTTTTGTTAGAATCGACATTTGGATCCTCGGATACTTGTATGTAACATTCCGCCAAAAATAACTCCTCGTATTGGGTCCAAAAGTTTCGAGAATGGATCCCTCGGGTTTCCTTCCATGGGGTTTCCTAGCGATCTTCTTGACACATTTTTGGGACAACGGCCCTTCGGCTTCGGCTTGTTCAGGTTGTTGTTGGGAAGAAGTGAGTTGGTTTAGATTTTGTTGGTTTTGGTATGTTGGAGTTGTTGTTGAATTTGAAATTGTCGAAATTAAATTTGTTGTTCGAGTGTAAATTGGTTGAAAAATGGGTTAAAGTTGGTATAATGACTTGGTATTTGATATGAAAGTTGGTTGGAGGAGATGAAATTTGCAGATGATAGTGTGTTGGGATTAGGAGAAGAAAAAGAATTCGATATTTGGTTTTATGGGTCGTTGAACATAGAGTTGATCAATTGTTGGGATTCATTTTGGTGATAGAAGTAGAAATTTTGAGGTGGATATGATCAATGTTTTAAAACCCGGTTTTTTAATTGACCCGGTTTAGTAGCCGGTTCACCGGGTCACCGGTTCAACTGGTTAAACCGTCGGGTCAAACCGGTTCTATACATCGTATTTTTTTTTTCATATATTATATATATATTATTGTATAGTTATATAATTTATCTTACGTTCAACTATGCCTATGAAGGTAATCTTTAATTTTTAAGTTCTATGTCTATAAAATTATAGAAAAAATTTGCATGAACAAGCAACTTATAATTATAAGTTATAATATAATATAATAAGATAATATTAGTTGGTATTTTAAATAATTTTAACATTATTTTAATTAACATTAATCATCACCACTTCAAATTGTCAATTAAACTTAAAAAGGTTTATGAAAAAAAAACATTTCTTAGATTTTTTTTAAAAAGTCATGACCCGGCCGGTTTGATCAAACTGGGTCAACCCGGGTCAATGAAAAACCTGCGGTTGAATCCGGTTCTCAAACAAACAAAAATCCGGTCACATCCGGCCCGGTCTCCAAGCCGGTTCACGGTTCAACCGGTCGGGTCAACCGGGTTTTTTTTGATGATATGATAATGAAAGTGTATAAAAATAGAAGAATAATAAGGTATTTATACGATTTTAAGGAGTAAAAACTTGAAAAAAATATGAATTTATTAATCCAAAAACACACCACGCACCTCCAGCGGATATTTTTTCCATTTCTACCATTATGCAACGGACACATTAAAGAAAAACAAAATTGCTACTGCATGGGCTGTTAGCTACAGCTAGGGGTGTTAATCGGGTTGACTCGGTTGGGTACGGGTCAGTTCGGGTCGGGTCAAGTCGGGTTGAGGTAAAAATTCCATACCCGAACCCGACCCTATTTGAACTCGGGTTACTCGTGTTCGGGTCAATTCGGGTCGGGTCAACACCGGTTCGGGTCAACTTGGGTCGGGTCAACCCGAAATTGAGTAGAATGGTTTTTTTTACTCTTTTATATAGAAAATCTATAAATTTATATTAAAAAAATAAAAAAATCTTTATTCGGGTTGACCCGAACCCGAGTTAGCCAAAACATTTCAAACCGATACCCGACCCTATTTAGAACTCGGGTTGACCCAAATTGAACCGAATAAGATTTTTGACCCGAGTGACCGATCCGAATAAGCTTATTTGGGTTCGGGTCGGGTCGGCTTTTTTGACACCTCTAGCTACGGCGCGAGACACGACGAGCCCGCCCACGGTATGGTTTCTGGCGCCATAGTGTGAGCTGTTCGACTAGCTGAGGTGGTGACATAGCTCTCTTATAGTATGAGTTATCACGCCGATTACTACTACATGTACGCCTATTTATGATACCGTTAAAAAAATAAGGAGTAAATTGCAGAAATCGTCACTATGATTTAACCAAATTGCAGGTACTTGTTAGACTACATAATGTTAGACAATGATAAACCCCGTTAGATGATGATAAACCCCGTTGGTTATGATTTATTATTGACCACTATTTATAGATTACAAAAGATAAGCAAACCCTAATGGACCCAACCCATAAACCGGGCTTGGGCCATTTTATCCACTAATACTCCCCCGCAGTCCGAGCGGCGAAATCGCGAAAGCTCAGACTGGAGAAGTAAACTAGAAAAGAAAAAGGAAAAAAACATTAACGGAATAAAAGCATAACTTGTTGATGAAAGCCCAGACTGATCTTCAAACAGCAACAAAAGCAGTGCATCGCACACGAACATCAGTAGTTGTTGAAGAAATCCACCAACATGCGGAGACAAATCTTCAAGCGAACCGATAAACATAAATAAAACAAAGATTTTTTTTCATACGGGATAACCTAAAGTATCCCGAAACATAAAGGATAACCCAAAGTATCCTAACAATCGTGTGGATTTGTGACCTAGCACAAATCACCAACACAAATAACAATCGTGTGGATTTGTGACCTAGCACAAATCACCAACACAAATAACAATCGTGTAGATTTGTGACCTTAGCACAAATCACCAATACAAATAAAAATAAATAGAAGATCGTGTGGATCTGTGACCTTGCACAAATCACCAACACAAATAAAAATAAACAAACAAAAAATAAAACAACTATAACTTTTTTGACAGACAAAATAAATAAATAATAAAACCACCTTAACAATAAAACTACCATTCTTGATAAGTTGAACTTTAGCACACTTTCAGATAGTAGAGTTAGGCTACTTAGTTTCAATACCAATTTTCTCAAAGACAATTCCCTTAGAATGAGAAGAACCAACAAAACGTTTCTTCCATTCATTACCAAGATATTCGGTGTGCTTGTATATGGTGAATTGGATACGGAGTTTTGGTAAAGGTAGTAAATAAGGTTGGCCGGGGAGGATTAGGGGAGGCGGCTAAACATAGCCACTTAGATCTAAGGATCAGACCCGCTCCGATACCATGTTAAACAATTAAACCCCTATTGGTATGATTTCATTATTGATAACTATTTATAGAGTACAATGCATAACCCTAACCCTAATAGACCCAACCCACAAGTCAGGCTTGGGCCTAATCCATCTAATAAATAGTTCATATTTGAGAACCCGAGTGTTACAAGCAACGACACTCCTTTTGGTAACCGGACTACCTTCCCTATAACATTAACCAGACATGATAATTATGGACATCCCATATTGACAGTTTAAAACGGCTCAAAAATACAAATTTAGCTAATCAAAGGAATGAGTCAATTAAGCTGAAAGAAAGTCGTCCAAAGTATTCTAATAAAATAAATGCTATAAATGATGGGGTACTTGATCTTTGACAATACACAATTGTTTCTTCATGCCAGTCCTGATCAGCTAC
>BQNB010043017.1:2192-45763 GCA_026074375.1 Tanacetum coccineum | reverse complement strand
ATCCTGTGTATATGGGATCCTAATTCCTTCCGTAAAAACAATGTTACTGTTTTGGATTATTTCATCATGGTTCGGGGTGTGTGGTAGAAAACTGGCGTCAATATCATTAAGGTGGCGGTTTATGCTCCACAAGAATTGAGAGATAAACATATTTTATGGGACTACTTGGAGCATGTAATTAATCAGTGGGACGGTGAGGTGGTGATTATGGGTGATTTTAATGAAGTTAGATTTAAATCTGAAAGATTTGGTTTGGTTTTTAATGCTCAAGGTGCTGATGTGTTCAACGCGTTCATTGCGAGTACGGGTCTAGAAGAGGTTCCTTTAGGAGGCAGCTCGTTTACATGGTGTCATAAATCCGCTACTAAGTTGCTAGAAAAGCACATATGGTGAAAATCTCATTTCTTTCCTGCAAATTGCTTCTTATTCTCCTCCCCGAGAGGTACTAATTGCTTCTTATTCTTCTATCCCACTATGCATGGGTTCTGCTGCTTTCCGCATTTCTTATTGCGTAAAAGTATGTATGTGCCTGTATTATGCATTATATTATTAACCCTGAACATGCTTCTTATTAACCTAATGCTCGGTATGTTAAAGTAAATCATTTTGTGAAGAAAAATATTCCAAGTTGCTTGTTTACGTTAGCATTTAACTAAAAATCTATATTGTTGTTCGTTATTTGAAGTAAATTTATGTATGAGCAATAATGGTCCATCAAACTGCTAAAATGATTGTTACGAGTGTGCAAAGGAAGAAGAAAAGATAATTACCATTGCTTTTTTAGCAGTGGGCCTTTCTTGATGATCATACCGAAGCAACTTGTCAAGGAAATCAACTGCCTACACTCCACAAAACAAGTGCAACCATAAGACGCACAAGCACAGAATGGAACGGACGATAGTTGAATATATACTTTGTAAAGAAAATGTTTTTTTACCTTAGGAACAGCCAAATGCTGGTTATTAAAGTTAATGAACTTTGTCCATAGTTTCCTGCTATGTCTACATACATCGATTGGAAAAATACAATATAGTTAATAAATGACCAGACTAAAGCTTTTATTAGCTGTGTGATTAGATTATGTCACCAACCTTCCAACAAGAGCAACTAGATGTGGATCTAGCTCTAAGAGATACCTTTGTAGATAAGTTTTTAGTTTGTCTGTCCCTAACACCTATCCAACAATAGCAAAGAGTTGTTGAAATATTATCATCATTACTTTTTACTATTGTTGTTGTTGAAATATATAGTAAACCAAAATGAGAATACATACACACAAACACTCATTCTTTGGACGTTTCTCTTTCCCTTTTCTAAGATAGATAGATTTTCTGTAACGTGCACATACCTTGGCAATCTTGACCAATTATCATAATTGTCATGTCCGTAGAAAAAAGGTTCCTTGCGAAATATATGTACAACACAATCACCATTTCAAAATTAGGATTAGAATGATCAGGGGCGTTAACATAGCTTGTAAGACTTACGTATGAAGCTCATAAAGCTAGCATACAGGCATAAGTTTCTTAGAGTAACTTAAACAGAAACCTGTAAATTTAGGCAGCTGATACAGAAAAAGACACCATGTATATAACTTATTAATAAATGAGCTAAATTAAACTCAGATATAATTCATCATGGGTTTGTACACTAAAAAGTGAGCTTGTAACCTGAAATGCTTTACTTGCAAACCTCTCACACAAATTTGCCACCACGGGTTTGTACACCATGTAAGGGATGCATCATTGCCGCCTCTTTTGATGGATATTTACTGAAATAAATGTGCAATATGTACTGCTTGTTCTTATGTTGGCTTGCTAGTTGTATTTGCATAGCATGTTCCATCTTGTCACATGTTTCATCATAGTTAGAATTTTCCTATAAGTAAAAAAACTGTTAGTAGCTTTATGAGATTATATACACATGACGCATTCTTTACTATCGCACACATTTATAGACTTATTTGTGAGCATTTTAAAAATATCACTTACTACAGATTTGGTGATTATATCACTCTTCAATAGATCCGGTTGCTTCTCCATGTTGTACCATCAATAAACTTTCAAGTCTCACCTTGGGCTTCCTCTTTTGATGTTTTAGTTTTTTATTACTTGAATTATGCATCTCATGTTATGAAAGGCTAGAATAGTCAAATAGACTAAATGTCTGCATTAAGAAACTTATCGGATAATATAATTGGACAATAATATACCTTGTATCATAAAGAACTCTCAGAAACCTGTGATGGAACTTATGCATTCATTTAGTTATGTGGTAGCAAGTGTTGGTAAATTAAGAACTTGTGCATTCATTCAGTTCTGTGGTAGCAACCCAAGAAATACCATAGCTAATCTCACATGTAGTAGCAGACCAACAACTTTTATTTGTTAACAAATCTTCACGCTATAACACCCCCATTTTTGACATATAGCAGCGGAAGCTAATCTGGGGTATTATTTCATAGTACAACAGTCATAATCATAGAAAACGACTCAAAAGAGACATTTTTAAAAGATAAGTTATCATTCATTATTTCATCAGAGTTTTTACAAACAGAGGTCCTAAAATTTACATGAAAACATAAAGTTTGAATGATAACAGTTTAGCCATCTTCAAGTCTGTGCCACTCCGTGCCATAAGTTGCTCAAATACCTGAGATAAACATGCTAAAAAGGTCAACACAATGGTTGAGTAAAATTCATAGGTTTATGGTAAATAGTTTGAATACAAGTTATCATAACAGTGGGTTATGTTGTTATACACCTATAAGTGTAATATTTGCAATGAGTATAATTATTATAGAAAACAGTATTATTGCCCTAAGCTCATGACACTGAGACCTTGAGATAATCAATAATTATAAGAAGTTTCCCCAACGGGTGCCTTTGCCAAACACCCGCATAGTGATTCAAATGATGTGCGTTTGGTTACCAGAAAGTATAGGTACACCAACGGGGATGCTCAGTCCCAAATAGATCTATTCACAGCATTCGCGCTTACTCCGAAAAGTAAGTAACGGTTCATGATAGTAAGGTCTTAATGGCAAAAGTAAGGACTTAGGCAATAATATATCAGGATAGCATACAATTGGAAAAATACTCATATTCATGGTTTATAGCATGTATCCCCCTCGCGGGTTTATGAAAACATTAGAAGATTTAAAATACGAGGCTATGAACTCGCCTTAACAAGGGAAATCTGATTGATGGCAAAAGTATATCAAGTGAAAGTAATAGCTATGTCATGCAACCTGGGGTAATATGTCAAATATTAGTGTGATGGTTTATGTTTCAAAACTTCACAAAGTTTAACGTATTACTTTGATTTATTAATTTATGGAAGTATTGCATCACTGTTTGGGCTATCATAATCCAGAGGCCATGTAGTGTCGTTTGAGGAGTCAGGGCACTTTAAATCTTAAACCCAGCAAACTCGTCAAAACAAATACTCAAATAGAACCCCTCACAAGAAATTCCCTAGTAACGTGATACGATAAGATTTTAAGTTTCTTCAAAAGTTAGTCGATGATAAGTTACGTTAATTATATAACGTAATTGTTTTATAATGTGTCGATCGTTGATTAATAACGATAATTGTGTCGGGTTTTAATAAAATCAAGTTTTATAATATTAATATATATTTTTATAATTTATATAAAAATATTATATTTTATATTTTTAAGTTTGCAAGAATGGCAATATATACCCTTGGTTTATAAACTTTACAAGTTTAGCCCATTATATATAAAGTATATATAATTTAAACCTTTAACTTTAGAACTTGTAAAAATAGGTCCTTATAGTTATAACTTTGGAATAATGACATTTTTAGCCCATCTAGTTATAAATTTCAGAAAGTTATGATATATACCCCTATGCATGAAAACATTTGCAAATCAAGTCCAAAAAGCCATGCAAGCTTATTTTAGGGTTCCAAATGATATTTGCAGGTTATAGCTTATTAAAATAAGCTAAATAAGATGTTCTGATGTAACAAAAGTTTAGAAAAAGGATTCGTTAGCTAAAAAATCAAAACGGGTCGTTTTTAGGGTTTTAATCAAAAACGTATGGGTTTGAGGATTCAAGGCTTTAACAAGAGTTCATATATGATCTTAAGAGTATTATGAACATTCTAATACAGATTATAAGCTTATTGAACAAGATTTTGAGCTTACTTTAGCTAAAATGGGTCGAAATGGGGTTTTCGGGTTCGTACGCCTAGTAACGACTTCAAGGGTTCCTTTCTCTTGATTTTTGGCTTCTATTCTGAGGTTAGAGACTTCACTTGATCCTCCTTGATCTGATTTAAGACTCCATTTGTATGTATGATGAAATTTGAGGTGTGTTTGAAATGGTGGGGGAGTTCGGCTATTTATAAGGGTGAAAACACCTTGGTGCCCAAGTTTGAGGTTTGATTAGTGTCCTAGCTAGCTGAGGTGATTAAAGGATGCTATAATGATGAGTAAGGTAAGCTAGAAACTAGCTATGAAGAGGTGGAAGGGGTGTGTGGAGGTTTGGCTGCCAAGGGGGTGTTTGGAGTGCAAGTAGCTTACAAGGAGGTGATGGAGGTGCTTGTAAGGTGCTTAGGGATAGGGGTGTTAACGAGTCGATCTTTTAACGAGCTACTCGAGCTCGAGTTCGTTTATCTCGAGTCGAGCTTGAAAATTATCGAGCTCGAGTCGAGTTCAAACAAAAAATTATGTTCGATTAGTTTCACGAGTCGAGCTTTTAAATCTAATACTTAGCTCGACTTGTTCGAAAGCTCGTTTAGTTATTCGAGTCGAACGAGCTAAACGAGCTAGTCGAGCCAAACAACTAGTTTTTAAAATATTATACTTTAGATGTTTCTATAAGTGTTCATAAAATAATTTAAACTTAATAGTATAACTAAAAATGTGTCATGCATCATTAGTAATAAAGTTGACACTTCAAGTTTATATTCATTATTTACTTGGTCTTTTACTTTTATAGCCCTCCATATTTTCTTCATTTATGTCTCTCTTTCAATGTGGGATGCAATTTTTTTTCTATTTACCTATCATGTAAACACACTACAAGTAAGAATATTATCAATGAATAATCATTATACTTTTAAGATTGAAATCGATTAAATGATTGAATGAAACATTTTTTCCCATTTACTTATCATGTAAACACACTACAAGTAAGAATATTATGTATTCTAAAAATTACTATATCATTTTAATATATAAATTAAAGTATGTTTAGTTACAATTTGTTAATATTTGTTTATATTAACTGTGTCATTTTACTATATGTTTACAACTACTAAGATAATTTTATCATAGATATACCACAATTATATTATTTAACAAATCAAATTATAACAAAAAAAGATTTAAGTATTAAACAAATCAAAATATATTTACAGTTTTAATTTGGCTCAACGGTAAACGATAGTAAAGAACGTGTAGTGTCGCAAGTAGCACTCCGCTTAAAGCTTTTGAAGGCTTTTTTTTATTTAATATAAGCTTTTAAAAATAGTGATCATACTTTAAATTCTCAACAAGTTACTACTAGTAAACAAGTTTTATGTTGTTGTTATTAACTACTTACAAAATTACTTTTGATCTTATTAGTATGGATTTGAGTTGGTTAGAAATTATAATGAAAAACTAATCCTAAAATTATATTTTTAGATGGTGAACCGCATATTTGATGAGGCTCAAGAAAATGATCTTACCTATAATTAAATTACGCTAAAAATGGTTTAAACTTAACATCAAATATACATTTATTAAATGACTAAACATTTAGTAAGTTGAGAGGTGAGATTGTTTTTTGACTATGTAACACATACATTTAGATGGTTAAGATAAATCACATGAGTCAATATTTGTTTCTTTCTTGATAAAGAAATTACATAGAACCAAACAAATTCTATGCAAATTCATAGTGTCATAAATAAACACATGTTGAGAAGCTCGTCGCAAGTCGTGGGCAGACATTCTCGTATAAACTAAAATAGTACCCTCAGTTGTCACGAGAGTTGTTGGGTTCCTATGAAGCTTTAAAGTTCCCGTTAACTAAGAACACATTCGAGTAAGTATACACTTATCATGTGTAGTTAGGCATTGGTAAGTTAAGGTCGTCCCACGAGACTTGGTTACAATCAAGTGTTATTTGATTGTTTAAGCAAGTAACAAAGGTGGCGGTTATGATTGCCACATATCAAATTATTGGGATTTAACAGCTAAATAACATTTATTAACACGAAGAACGCAACGGAAAACATCCCAAAGGGATCTCATATGATGTGCATAGATTAACATATAAATAACAAAGTTATTGTGATACGAGCACTCTTCAATACAAAACCACTAAAAAAGCAATATAAAAATCAAGGTTATGCAAGCACACAAAGAACATACTTATTTAGACAAATAATCTCATAGATATTAGGATGTTTAGCTTGGAAGACATGTTATCATTGATAATATTTTCGACCTATAGAACCAATAATAATAGTCTAAATGTTTTACAGATCAAATATACATAAATCTCACTCAAATGGTTATATCATGAGATTCCTGCCTAAATTAACAACAACAAAGAATACTTTCGACATGTAGACTTTGATAAACTATGGTCAAGCATTGTCTTCTAAAAATGACAACTAAACCAACTCCCCAACACCTCTGGAAATTGGTGGGGTGGTAGGTGAGAATTCCTCAATTCAAGGCCAAGTGTGTGTGGATGGCGTAGTATAATTTGTTCAATACATTGCCCCAATGGTCTTATTTAATTTTAAAACTCCTTGACCTTCAAGGGATCTTTAAAGTGACAGATAATATAGCTAGGAGGTATATCTGATCGGATTTTGAGAGTTGGCATATTATAATCCTGCATTAGTTTGACTTTGGGAGCACAACATGGTTCCAGCCGCTGGGCTAAAATCCACAAATGATCAAATATGATTGAAATCCACAATAACTTAGTTTACAAGATTGCTTCAATCATTCATAAGTTATTTAGATTCGTAGACAACAAAAACATATAAAAAACGTAAAAACATTCGGTTAATTAAAACCTCCAAATTGATTTTGTACAACAACAACAACAAAATCATCATCTACAAGTTTCATCTAACATAAGCATATACAATAAACTACCATGACAGGGCCAAACAAAAAAACATTCAAAATAAAATAAATCACAATGAAGTTCAGAAGTTTAGAATTAACCGATGAAAACACAAAATGTTTGTGTTACTATATTCTTTCTCACACTCTGCATATAAAAAAGTAAAATACGTATACTAAGGATTTATAATTGATATAAGAATATGCATGTTTTAAATAATAGCTCTTATGTTTGTTACGCTGTCTTTCTTTTTTCATTAGATGTTTTTTGTTAGTCTTAATAACTTGTTTAATTACATTAGGTGTTAACTTATGATTGTAAGATTAAGTGTTTTAACATTGTTAATTAGTTTAGTTGGTAAATTCATAAGCGTAAATTTGTCATAAAGAACGTATATTATACCTTTGATTAAGAGTTATAAGTATAAAGCAAATTTAACTATCCCATATTGAAAAAGAGAAAAAATGAAGAGATATGAGTCCCTATAAAACAAAGACCCATTTCTATTTTTCATAGATTACATCTAACTTGTAAGTTTCATAAATTTAAGTACCAATATTGTACTCTCTTTCATTTTTAATGCAAATTAGTGTTTATCATAAGTTATAAAAAATTTAGTTTGAGCTTTTGAACTATTTCGCAAACGAGCTTTTTCGAGCTTGAGCTCGAGTTAATAAATAAGCCGATTAGTATAAAAGTTAAAAAAATTAAACGAGCTTCGAGCTCGAGCTCGAACAATATAATAATATTCGAGTTCGAGCTCGTGCTAACTTATAAAAGTTTATTCGAGCTCGAGTCGAGCTCGAGCCAAGTAGTTATTAAACGAGCCTAGCTCGTTTAGGCTGAAACTCGACTCGACTTGGATCGTTAGCACCCCTACTCAAAAGTTCTATTATAAGCTTATCAAAAAAGTTTATGGCCATATCAAAAAGCTATTTCTTATGAGCTTTATGCCAAAGTTCTTTTTTGTACTTAAGTAAGCTATTAAGAATTATGTGCACGGTGCTATATAGGGACAATATGTTATATCTATTATTTTTTTTAACGGCAAAGATGGAATATATATAAAAAGAGACTAGCAAGACGCTAGAAACTTAAAGTACAATAGAGTCAACAAAAAGAATTACATAACATCAAAAAATGGTAAAATCCCGAGACTTTAACTGCGAGGGAATCAAAAGGGATGAAAAAACTTTTGACACGAAGGCCGACGGATCGGTTTTCACTTCGGCAAAAGAAAAACCCCCCATCCCGGAGGCCGAGCCACCGGTTTTCACTTCGGGATGGATTTTGATGAAACCCCAAACAAGTCCCGAGAGAAGGATGAAAAGAAGAACCATCCTCAAAACCGACGAAGATGCCAAACGAAAAAACCTTGGCGTACAGGTACGCCAACCCAGCGAACTTGAACGCCAGCTTCAGGAAAAAACCAAAAGCAGCTCTAACCATTGCCATTACGCGTGATCGAAAGGGGATACATAAGCCAGTCATTCCAAGATAACTTCATATGGTCCCTATTGTGAAGCCACGAAAATGAAGAGAAACGAACATTATCGAATAGATCACTTTTCCTCAACGGTTGAGAGTTAAACGTGACGCTATTTCGGTATCTCCAAAGCCACCAAAGAACCGAAGTAGTAATAACATAGAACCTGTGTTTTTTCTCTTTAGAAGCATGCCAAGAGATGATCCAATCATTGAAAGAATCCCAAGAAGAAGCTTGAAAAAGAGGAATATCACACCATCTAAAAACGAGCTTCCACATATCGGTAGCAATGTCGCATTCGAAGAAAACATGATTAGCAGATTCAACATTGGCATTGCAAGAAGGACAAGAGATGGCCGGAATATCCATACCACGCGAAGAGAGATTCAATCTATGAGGGAGTCGGTCCAAGGAAAGCCTCCACATAAACACATTGACCTTCCGGGGGATAGATTTATCCCAAGTAGTAGCATGAGCAAGAGTGGGAAGGATATTTTGGTCAATCCTATAACGAGCATCCTTAACGGTAAAAGTACCATTAGGACCAAGACTCCAAGTACAAGTATCTTCATTGACATCAATATTTAGTTGACCGATCTCATTTAACATGTCACATAAATAGGCAAGATTTCTAACACCAAGATTGGTCCGAGACCAATTCCAAGACCATTGCCCATTATTAATACGGTCAATGATAAGACAATCTTTGTCTTGATCAAGATGATAGAGCCGATTGTACCTTGTAAAAAGAGGAGTCTCGCCTACCCAAATATCTTTCCAAAATCGAATACGAGTGCCACAACCTGCTTTAAAACGAAAAGTGTTAGATAAGATAATACCTTTCGAGTGGAGAAAATTGGAGGTTCCAACAATGTTAGCCCAAATGCCCTTGAAGCTACAACCATTTGTATCGAAACCTCCTTCTTGACCATGATAAGCTTTGATGACCTGAACCCAAAGGGCGTTTGGGGAAGAAAGCAACCTCCAACGCCATTTTTGAAGAAGAGCAAGGTTGAAAGCTTTAAGACTGCCAATGTTTAACCCTCCTTTATCGAAAGAATTAAGAATAATTGGCCATTTGACCCAAGCCATTTTGTTTTTATCTTTATTACCACCCCAAAAAAATTTAGCCCGAATTCTTTCCAGGTCTTGAAGGACCGATTCGGGTGCTCTGAAAATCGATAGATAGTAGATACCAAGACTACCAAGCACAGACTTGATAAGAGTCAGACGACCCCCAATCGACAGAAGATTAGCTTTCCAAGAGGAAAGCCTCATATGAAAACGATCAACAAGCGTCTTCCAGCTAGCAATAGACTTCATATTGGAACCAATGGGGAGACCAAGGTAATTGAAAGGGATATCACCTGCAATACAACCAGCATTGCTAGCCATACTTAAAACTTCATCTTTATTAACCCCAATACCATAAATATTAGACTTGTGAATATTAATCTTGAGACCCGAGGCTAGATAGAAAACATGGAGAACACGAATGATATTATCCATGTCTTTAGCATTCCAATCCGTAGTAATGATCACATCATCTGCATAGAAAAGATGGGAAACATTGATAGTAGAATTCTTAATATTAACACCAGTAATCAAACCATTTCCCACTGCTTCCTCAAAAGCATTATGGAGACCTTCCATAACCAAGATGAAAAGGAAAGGAGATAGAGGATCTCCTTGCCTAAGACCACGCTTAATGGAAAACTCAGACGTAGGGCTACCATTAATAAGAATAGAAGCTCTCGAAGAATTGAGACAAGCTTTAATCCAAGAGCACCATTTATTACCAAATCCAAAACTGTCGAGAATGTGAATCAAGTAATTCCAGCTTATGGAATCAAAAGCCTTTTCAAAGTCCACTTTAAAAATGAGGAGCTTCTTTTTTCGTTTTTTATACCACTCAATGATTTCGCTTAGAATAACGGGGCCATCAAGAATTTGACGACCAGCAATAAACGCCGACTGTTCCTTGCTAACAATCTTGTCAATCACTTTAGATAAACGGTTAGCTAAAATCTTGGCAATGATCTTATAGTGTATACCAATAAGCGAAATAGGGCGAAAGTCAGTGATTAAGGTAGGGTTGTTGACCTTTGGGATAAGGGTGAAAAACGAAGAATTAGCACCATTAGGCATAACACAAGAAGCAAAGAATAAGTTAACAAAATCATATAGATCCTTCTGAATAGTGCCCCAATACTTCTTCACAAACGCAAAAGAGTAACCATCCGGGCCCGGAGCTTTACTACTTCCACAATCCCAAACGGCTTCCTTAATTTCCTCAAGGGTAACCTGTCTTTCAAGAGTTTCTCGATCCATGCAATTAAGGGAATGAGAATGAGGAAGGTTAGAGAACATAACCTGTGAATCTTGAGCTTGGAATTTCCTTTTATAGAATTGAAGGAAGGCATCCTTGATCAAACAAGGGTTCGTGATCCAATTTCCTTCAACCATAATCCCATTGATCATCTGATTCCGCCTTTTTTGGTTGATGAGCCCATGGAAGAATTTGGAATTTTCATCCCCTTCTATATCCCATTTGACATGAGCTTTTTGAATAATATCCATTGAAGCAAACTTATCGATCTTTTCAATTTCTTGAAGAAGGATGAGGCGGTGATCATTGTCGGAAGGCATAGCGGATCCCTCATCAATCCTTTTCTCAATTGAATTAATTTCCTCAAGAGCCACGGTTTTTCTGTTTCTTTCCAACGTCTTGATGTTGTTGCTCCATTGTTTGATCTTATCCTTGAGGCGGCGAAACTTTTCATGACATTTGAGATTAGAATCAAGCAATTCCCATTCCTCTTTAATGAGGTTATCAAAACCATCTCTCAGAAGCCATGAGTTATACAATTTGAACGGAGTGGGACCAAAATCAGTTTTGTCAATATGAAGAAGGATAGGGTTATGATCAGACCATAACCTATCGAGAGCAGTAATCCGAACATCTGGGAGCCGAATAGTCACATCTTCTGAAATAAGGAAGCGATCAAGTTTACTAAGCTTAGTACCTGCTTTATTCATCCAAGTAAAAGAGCGACCACCAATAGGAAGATCGACTAAACCTGTGGAATCAATGAAAGAGTTAAAATGATCAGCTTCAATACTATTCAAAGTAGTACCAAACCTTTCTTGTGCGTTTCTGACAGCATTCATGTCTCCAAACATAATATAGGAGCCATTATGGTGATGCATGAAGTCTGTGAGTCTATTCCATAAGGCAAGTTTAGAAACATGATCTTGTGGGCCGTAAATATTCACCATGAAACAGTCTCCCACTACATTCTTCCAATTCCCTTTGATAATAATAAACGAGTCGTCACACCAAATAGAATTCTTAGAGAACATATTGGGGTCCCATATAGAAATAAGACCACCTGAGAGACTACGAGCCATACTACAAGCATAATCAAAAGCATAGTTACCCTACATAGATTTAATTCGAAATAGCTCAAGACGAGTCATTTTTGATTCTTGAAACCAAATATACCTGAAGTCTACCGACTCGTTGTATCTTCTATATATACAAACATGTCATGTGTACACAAAAATTCCATATATGAATAATCACCACTACAAAAAAATCTCATTAGGTACGGTTTTAAAACCGTACCTGATAGGAGCGTACCAAAAAATAAAATATTATTTGGTACGGTTTTGAACCGTAGCAAAAAATGTTTATTTGGTACGGTTTTCTTTCCAACCGCACCAAATACCTTTAACACCTCAGCATCAAAAAAACCGCACCAAATTTGTTTGATTAAAAAAAATAATTTATCGTTCTTGTCCAAAACCTGTAACCAAACACCCTGTAATATTTTCCACAGGAAACCCGAACATTGCAGCATACACAAACTGAACATTCAATATAAACATCAACAAACGCAACAATCTACGTTAGACAAAAGTGTTATCCATTACAATTGTTTAAACGTCATCATCACGAAAATATAAAAACTTAACTATTGTGGAGCTGTTGTATCTAAAGGAATAACCACAGCCCTATAAAACTCGTTCAAAATCATATAGGCCGTTTGGTCGATCTCCAACGGTGTTAGATGACGTGTATCATCCCAAATCTATAAAAACAAATGTAGATATATATATTAGTTTACACATGTGAGTTAGATTATTATGAGATTAATAACGCCATGAGATAAGTTTTCAATCAATTTATGTACGTGTTCTAGTAAGCAAGTTTAACTGAATGAGATAAGTTTATAGTTTTCATACTATGTTACTACTATTTCAAGATTTTCAGCAAAAAAGGTAGAAATTGATTTGGCACATGCTCCTTAAAATAATTTTCCTGTTTGGTTTTGATCCATTCACTTAATGCAAAACTGCAATAGCAGACCACCCGCAGCAATCCCCGCAAGCCCCAAGCATAAATATGTTCTCAAGTTGCTACATTCTTATGCTAAATATGTTCTCAGGTCACTACATTTTCAGGCCTATATTTAGCTATCAACCCGTTTTATACTAAAGACATTGTACAATATGTAGCTAAGACATTCAAGCAAACTACGACATAAACTGCAACAACAGCCGACCCGCTGCAATCTCAACCAAATCGCTATAATCTCAAATATAAAAGAATAAACTTACACTTTTTGGAAAGTCGGCTTGTTTTTTTACAACGAGGTCATACATGAACTTCATCATATAGTATCCGCATTCCCATAAACCCTCTTGTTGGTAACACTATACTCAAATAAACAAACATAGTTACACAAATGCAACAACCAAATCAATTATATACACACAACCAATTGAATATTTACCTTAAAACCATCGTCCAGACAAACTTGATCTCGAAGGCCCTGTATTTAAAAGCAATGGCATGGCTATTAACTTCAACTATTTTCCACCAAAAAATACCTGTCAACTACTAAGTAATATTAGAAATTTTACCTCTCAACCATCTTTGGGAAATAATAACTTGTCTCATTATTTTCCTTTTTCGATGAATCCACTATATAACCCCTCCTCAAGTTTGGGCAAACCATAAAAAGAAGCCAATGACCCCCGTCCCCACTACACAAAAGTTTCATCACTTTAGTATAGATATAAAGCACATATTATACTATTTGTATAACAAGCAAAAACATTACCCTTGCAAATAAGGTGCCAAGTATAATTCCTTTCCCGGATTTAGTCGCTTAGTATCAATAATGTGATCCATGACTTGTTTACCATTTCTTAAACATTCACTTGATTGGATGCAAGCGTATTAAGGAAAACAAACGCATCTGGTGTCTTTCACTAAGAACCCTTTCACCAAACTGAGACGAAATGTAATTGCCTGTTATCACAGAAAATGAAATACGAGTTAGTCGGTGTTTAAGAATGTTGCTGTCATGGGGTGTTTGATTGCTTCAGGGGGTGTTTGGTTGGTGTGTCAAAGTATTGAGGGGTAGTTTGGTAGCTGCAGTTAGTGGGTTTTTAGGGGTGTTTGGTTGCTGTTGTCAAGGGGTAATGAGGGGCTGGTTGGTTGCTGTCCTCAGGGGTGTTTGGTTGCTGCAATAAGTGTCTTTCTTTAAAAAGATAAAGAAATAGAGCATAAGTTAACTTACATCGCCCACCAATGTATAAAACTAATATCGACCTTCACATTGATGTGTAAATCTAAAATTGCCTCATATTCAATCCACTCTTCCCAATCTTTAAAATACATCTCGTGCGGCGCAACAATCGAAAAAGTTTTCTTTTTGCCATTTCCCGTGAATCGTTTCACAGAGTCCTTGAAAAGGTTTGGCTTATGTTCAGTTTATCAAGCCCGCTCATTAACTCTTTCCTCTTGGGTTAGCTTATGCTTAACAGGTTCACTAGTTAAAGGACTGAGATGACACTGATTGTTCGACCTAACAATAAAAAAACCATTATAAGTAACTCAGGATATACATGTATTTTATACATTTGTTATTTAATTAATGACTACCATTTGAGGCCAACTCGTTGGCGGATAACCACTTTGAGGATGCAATGTCCCTTGACTTTCCAACTAAATCAAACAAAACAAAATTTGGATATATCAACTCGTTATACACACACACACACACACACATAATTATCAAGTTAAATAATTGAAAGACTACCAAACTCATATAACCCCCGGGTGGCATTTGGTGTTGGAGTGTCATTAGGTCTTCTTCCTGCATTAACACAACTTATTATATCAGCATATGTATGTTTGTCATCACTTCCTGTATAGACATATATATTAAGTATAAAATAATTGTGCGCCTACCATTCGAGGGCGATAACATGAACTTGAACTTAAATCATTAATCGGGGTTTGGCATGGCATAGTTGGACTAGGGGGAGAGCGACGTGGTGAGATTGTTTGGTGTGTCTGCATTTAACATAAAACATTTCATTAGACAATACTAACTTATAACACAATATCATATCTAATTAGGGGTGACAGTAGGGTCGGGTTGACCCGAACCTGAACCCCTATCAATCTAATTAATGCATAATGATACCTTGATTCTTTTCCGAGGCCATTCAATAAATTCGAAGATTGTATGTTCTAAAAGAGAAACTTTCTCGAATCGTTTTAAGGCACGGTTTGCTCTTATAAGCATCTCCGACCAGTCTATCTACTTGAACCTTAAATGTAACCCACAGACATACGCGATCCATGGTAGCATCCGTGTCCCTAGTCGGATAGACCTTCCCATTAAGCTACTTCGAAATCAGATCCAGGTAGGGCCATAGTAATCACATGGAACGGGATCTACACAAGACATATTGGTATAAATAAAGATAATACATAAAATAATTTATAATAAAATACATTACCTCGAGGTCATCAAATCCATCAGAAGTTCCATCAGACACACAACTAGAACCTTGTAGTTGTGCCATGATAGACTTTAACGCTGCAATCTCGACTTCTTGACGATTAACTTTATCTCCTAACGCGGTTGTAACTTTTTTCGTTATCTTCTCCTCAATCTCCTCAATGTTAACAACCTCATGTCTCTCCCTATCTCCCTTCACCCACCCTAACGATTTCCTTACTCCAACAGTGGTAGCTACCCCCTTAGTCCTCCCCCCATGCTCTTTTCCAAATACTTGTGTAATCGGATCTCTTCCTAACAGATGGTATGTACCATCTTCCAGCATGTTTTGCTCTTTTTCAGCCTGTCCACGAAAATAATATAGTCGTTAGAAATTATATACATCTTTATATTAGTGATACTAGCATACTCGTTATATTAGCATATCTAAATTTACCAATTGTCGAAGTGTTTTTTCCATAAATTCTGTTAACTTTCTTGCGCCCAATGTTTTGTCTTTTGGTAAGTGTGCCAAAGCATATATCTTGGAACGATCATTTTGTATAACACTTAACCATGGGTGCTGTAATACTAGTTGGTCCCATTCACCCCTCCAAGTGCCTTCCATGTTTGCAAGACCAGTACGTCCTAGTCGGGAAGGGTTTTTGTTTTGAAGTGCACTTACTTTCGCCTTAGCACTTTTGAGCTTCAGACATAAGTAAAAAAAACACAATCAGCAATATTTATAAAAGTAGTATGATCATACACAAAGTTATATGTTCACCTGAAATGCTTCCGAGCGACACCTAGCAACGTACTCGTCCCAGTGTCCCATGTTCATAAAAGGGTATGTTTTTTTAGGGTTGTTATTATTTTTTTTGATAAAGTCTTTATTGAGGTTGTATTTAAATCTCCTGTGTGCCGCGTTAGCTTTCTTATTCATTTCATCCTTCGCATAATCATCTTTAATATTCCATTGAACCTATTGATTTACAAAATAGGTAAATTAGTGAAACAATTTGCTAATACATACATTCAACAGATACAAGATATGAATCGATATAAAATATAATTACCTTAATAGATGACCATACGTGATCCCACGCTTCATCCTTTATATTTTTCCACTCCAACCAGTAATCAAGATGTTTTTCACACATTCGATTAAAATCATTCATAAAGCGGTTATGGTTCGGGCCACATGGTAACTTGAGAACATTAAACTCAATTTCATACACAGCTCCTTCAAAATCTTTGGATCCCTTTGATACACCTCGCTTGCCCCGCCTTGACATTGTATAAGTATATCTTGATACTTACCTAAATAAACAAGTACGTATTACTGTCATAATCTAATTTTATATTAGTTTGGCTCAATTAGTATTTCATGGCTTAAACATAACACTTGAAGAGAAAATTCAAGCACTGGTTTTGTAAGTAAACAAGGTTTAGTCCAACAACTATATGAGCCTAACTTTTAGAAATAACTTGTCTTTACATCGTTAAAGCTTCTCATCAATATCTAATCTTATTCACTTACAACTTACACTTAGTACACTATTCTAATTAACCAAAACATCCTCACCCATCTCAACAACTATAACATACAAATGCCTGTTCTCATTAATTACATGCCTCCAATAACAGATGTATCATCCACAGAACACACAAAATAAACATATAGAAAGATTTCATAAAAAGGAAAATAATAAACATATAGCAATTAGAAATCAAGTAATAAGCAATTAGAAATCAAAGTGAGTGACGATTGTAAAACAATCAATAAAAAGAAATATGAGATTTTCAGTGATGCGATTATAAGTATAGATAGTTACCCACGAAGATGAACTAAGAAACTTGAGAAAATTAGACCAAATAAACCTTCAAACTGCAAACCCTTTTTTGCCCTAATGAATCTGAATATTGGTAATTTTTTGGATGATTTTGTAATTTAAAAGGTTTTAATTAGTTTATGGAAGTTTGTCTGTCAAAATAGTTGGTGAGATTTGAACAATTTAGTGGATAAATGTAAGATTTGGATGATTTTTAGTGTTGTTCTTGCTCGCTACAGTAACGAATGGGGGAGGGAAATTGGGGGCGAGTGTTTTGTGAAAAGTGTGAAGTGGGGTTGTGGTGGCTAGGGTTAAGCCGCGTGTCAGAATACCAAATATTTTTGGCGGTTCATCAAAAAAATATGAGAGGGAAACCATGTAGCTAAAAAAAATTATAGCATAAACCAAACTTAAATAACATGTAAACTATACGTTTGAATGAGTTAAAATGCATAAATAGATAGACGTCTTTAAAGTTTACAACAAATTTGTAACAAATACATAAAATAGATAAACGTCTTCTCGAATTTCATAAAACTTAAATGTGTACGACAACTTGTTACAAATGCATAAAAGAGATAAACGTCTTCTCGAATTTCTTGAAACACTTAGTTACTTTTTCCTGCAAAAAAAAAGTATAATTAACAAACTAAACATATATATTAATTTAATTCCTGAAATAAATTATATAATATATACAAACCTTCGTTTGGCGCCCGGTGTATCAACCCATAAGCCTTCATCATGGTCGGATCGTAAGTATGTGGTGTCGCCATCTATCGGTGGAATACCCGCTGAAAATGGTGGTAGCTCGTCAAACTGGTCATACTCTTCCTCGTCAACAACATTATCAACACCAAGTATATGTCGTTTACCAGGCATAACGATGTGCCATCTTGAATTGCTAGGGTCTTGAACGAAGAATACTTGTGTGGCTTGCTTTGCGAGAATGAAGGGTTCAGACGTATAACCGTCAGTTCCAAGGTCGACAAGTGTGAAACCATAGTCGTCAACTTTAACACCCGAGCTATTATTTACCCATTTACACATGAACAAGGGTATTTTAAAAGTATAATAATCCAGCTCCCAAATTTCTTGTATCACCCCGTAATATGACTTTTTTGTAATCCCTGTGGAGGCTATCACTGTAACTCCGCTATTTTGCACCGTACTCTTTTCATCTTTCATCTTAGTGTAAAATGTATAGCCGTTAATTTCGTATCCTTGATATGTTTTGACTAGCAATTTTGGCCCCTCTCCCAGCCTTTCCACTATTTTATCGACATTTGGTTGGCCCATGTTTGATGCCACTTTGTCTTTTAGCCAAGTAGCAAACTGCTCATTATGCCTCTTCGTATACCATGTCTCGGTTCTACCAACGTTTTTTGCGCGTAACATTTTCATGTGCTCCTGAATATAAGGAGCAACAAATATCATATGTTCAAGAACTACAAAATGTGCAATCTCAAAAAGCTTTTGATCTGGGCTAGAATGTTTTGATCCAACTATACCGACTCTATGAAGTCTGCCCACATAACGACTTTGAGGAACACCAATACCTTTGACACCTTCCAAATAGTTTGTATAAAAGTTGATGACCTCCTATAAAGCATATCCTTCAACAATACTACCCTCGGGTCGAGACCGGTTCCTTACATACCCCTTCACGACGCCCATATATCTCTCATAAGGGAACATGTAATGTAAATGTATAGGATCCAAAGCCTTGATTTCACCAACGATATGAGACACCAGGTGAACCATGGTATCGAAAAAGGACGGTGGAAAGTACATCTCTAATTCACATAAAGTAACAATAATTTATCTTTGCCATGAATCCAAAACTTCGGGGTTAATCACTTTCGATTGAATCATGTTAAAAAACAAAACAAAGTTTTGTGATTGATTGTCGGACATGCTTTGGTAACAAACCATGAATTGCAATGGGAATCATATGTGCCATTAAAACATGACAATCGTGCGACTTCATTCCTAGTAGTTTATAGTCTTTCATGGATACCAAGCTCCTAATGATCGCTGAATAGCTAGATGGAACCTTAATATCATGTAAGCATTTACAAAATTGGGTTTTTTCGGCTTTTGACATGGTATAACACGTTGGTGGCAGATAGGTGCATTTTTTGTTATTCTCAACAGGGCAAACTCTAACCGGATTCCCCATGAGACCATATCTTTTCGAGCATTTATACCATTTTTAGTTTTCTCGAGAATATTCAGCAACAACCCCAACAAGCTGTCACATACATTCTTTTCAATGTGCATAACATCAATAGAATGTCGTACTTCCAAATCCTTCCAATATTCCAATTCCCAAAAAATTGACTTTTTTTCCACGTTCCTTGTTCAATTTGACACCCTTTTCCTTTCCCAAACACAGTGTTAAGATTAGAAACTCGAGAAAGTGCAATATCTCCACTAAATCGTGTCCTGACTCGTCCATACTCTGTACGCCCATCAAACTCCGAACTCATACCACGATACGGGTGATTACTTGGAAGCGATCTTCGATGGCCCATGAACACAGTTTTTTTGCAATTGTCTAACCACCTCGAGGATGTCTTATCTTCACAAATCGGGCATGCCTGTTTACCCTTCGTGCTGTATCCTGACAAATTTCCGTATGCAGGAAAATCATTTATAGTGCAAAAAATCATGGCGTGCAAACGAAATTTCTCCTTCATATAGGCATCATACATTTCTACACCCATTTCCATAAAGTTTTTATATCGTTAATCAAAGGAGACAAATACACATCAATGTCATTACCAGGTTGTTTTGGACCTGAGATTAGCAATGACATCATGATGTATTTACGTTTCATGCACAACCACGGTGGAAGATTGTACATACATAAAAGAACCGGCCAAGTACTGTAATGACTGCTCATGTTTCCGAATGGGTTCAATCCGTTCGAGCTGAGTCCAAATCGAATATTTCTAATCTCTTTAGCGAATTTTGGAAATTTGTTATTAATCTTTCTCTATTGAGGGGAGTCTGCCACATGCCTTAATTTCCCGTCATCCTTACGCTGATCGAAATGCCAACGCAACAATTTAGCCGGGGGTCCATTTTTTGTCACATCATCATCAATTTCATCTGGTTCTTTTTTATACCTTGATGTTTCGCAAGTAACACAGGAATACAAGTTTTTGTACTGATGTCTATACAACATACAATCATTCAGACATGCATGTATTCTTTCAATCTCGAGTCCCATTGGACACATTATTTTTTTAGCTTGGTATGAAGAAATAGGTAAGTGATTATTCTTGGGAATCAATCGGTGTATAAAATCTAATAGCTTCGTGAAGCTTATATCACTCCAACTACTACTTGCTTTTAATTTTAACAACTCTAAAACAGCTGAAAGTACAGAAAAACTCTTACAACCATCGTACGCTGGTTTCTCGGCATCGTCAAACAATTTTTGTAAATCTTCTTGATCAATATCACCTTCATTAGCCTCCAAATCATGCAACATCTCATTTAAATTTTCATGTCTGTCATTAATGTGAAATTCATTATTCTTATTAGCATTTGATACATGACTCGATGTGCTATTATCAACTAGTGATTCCCCATGCTCTGACCAACAAGTATATTTATGAACAAAACCATCTTTGAGCAAATGAAACTCAATCACATTGATATCGTTAAATGGTACAAAATTTTTACATTGAGAACACGGACAAAAAATCTCTATATCTCCCTTAGCCACTCGGTTAGACTCAACAGCAATAAGAAAACTTTGCACTCCATTCACAAATTCTGGGTCAGTAATGTTCATGCCATACAACCATTTTCGATCCATCTGAAAATTTAAAACAACATAATAAATCATATGCATGTACGAATGAAACATATATGTTCACATATGGCACATCCTAACCCATCTTTTGAATATTTTATCTCATATTCGTATACGTTATAGTGGGTTGACTATTTAAGAAAAAAATCGGTAGCATTTCCCCTCAACTCCTCGAGATGCGTATAAAACGCAAACTCGAAGGAGTAAAGAGAAATGTATACCGATTTTTTTCTTAAATAGTAGACCCGCTAGAATGTATACGCATCCTAAATGAGATAAAATATTCAAAAGGTAGTCCCAACGGGGACTGCCCAAAATTAATCTCTATTAGATTTATTCAGATGGTATTAACTAGTTTCATATAAGGATATACTTATAACTTCTAGATGCACATGCTAGAGATACACAAATAAAAGCAACAACTATATTCTTATCACAACCGAGAATTAGATAACTAACCGATTTGAAGTCATAATACAAAATAGCTATTCTAAGCCAGTTGAGTATTGGTCATTTGCATTGTGAGTGTGTAGCTCTTAAAGACTAAGTTCGAGCCTTGCAAGTTATGTTGTAAATTTTTTACAACTTTTTATATTTCATTCAAGTATAATATCATATCAGATAGTATTTTAACTTTTAATTACAACCCTATAATAAGATTTAGGAGAATCTACTAACCATCTATTACCATATTTACAAGATAACAAAACAATTAGATTCATCACCTAAATCATGTCAAATGGTATATCACTTTTACTTGCATCTAATGCCTATGTACCACGTTACAAATGATACAATATTACAATATAACAAAATTATATATATTAAACTCACCTTCTGATCCGTACTTTTCTTAGATGAGTTGAAAAGCTCTAGTTGGATACATGATCAAAAATCTCATACCTATATAAATTTAAAAAAAAATATATTAGTTAAGCATAAAAAAGTTAGAATGAGTAAAAATAAATAAAAATATAATTATTACTTCTATTAGTTTTAGGGTTTAAATAAATTTATTGTGGATGTTGATGGTGTTTACTGTAGTTTTTGAAAAGATTTGAGTTGATAATAAGTACATTATGGAATGAGGATGTGTTAAATGTTGGTGAAGAGGGTGGGAGTGTTTATATAAATGGGGAGCAACAGGATTATGTTGGAATTATTTGGTACGGTTTATTAAAAATAACCGTACCAAATAACAAACAACAGTAACAACCGCAACCAAATTAGCTTTTTTAGATACGTTCAAAGGAAAACCGTACAAATGAGCTAATTTTATAATTTTTTGGTATGGTATTTTGGTTGAACCGTACCAAATGCGTACACAAAATAGTTTGGTTATATACAAAGGGGAGAAGATAAAGGTCCTTAGAACAGACCGTGGTGGAGAGTTTCTTTCGAATCAATTCACCACGTATTGCAGTAACACTGGGCTCGATCGACACTATTCCTCACCCTACTCTCCACAACAGAACGATGTAGTAGAGAGGCAAAATCGATCAGTGCTGGAGATGGTTAGAAGCTTGCCCTGAAAAAATGAGATGTTCCGAATTATTGTATTGGGCAGAGGCTGTAAAACATGCTATTTTTTGTACTAAAACATGGATGCAGTATATCACCACCCACTAAAGGATGCTACTCCATATGAGTTGTGGACTGGAAGAAAGCCACATGTTGGTCACTTGAGAGTGTTTGGGTGTACTGCTTACATGAAAATTGCCAAGAATCACCTGAAGAAATTAGAAGATAGATGTAAAAGGGTTATGTATCTTGGAACCGAAAAGGGGTCTAAAGATCATAGATTGTTGGATCCTGACACAGGATCGATATATGTGAGTAGGGTTATGGTATTTGAGGAAGATCAAACTTGGAATTGGGAGAAGACAACCAAGATCAAAGCATTTCCAGGCATGAGCTTCACAGTCGAAGGCCTTGATTTAGATTAGTTTCAAGAAGAAGAGATTGACCCGAAACCCTACACTCCACAAAACAACCATGAGTTATCATACAGTAACAACAACTAGACCGGAGAAGAGCAGCCCATTAACTCTCTGTTGGGCTCCCAAGCGAGTCCACAAAGTATACCCAAAACCATCTGGGTATGCCCAACTCGCCCACTTCACCCGCTACACCCAATTCACCAATCACTCCAAATTCCCCAATCCTGACAAATAACTTACCAAGCACCGCCTCAGGCTCCACAGGTGGAGGAGCCCCAAAGCGCTATCAACTCTTGTCAGATCTGTATGAAGATACCAAGCAATTACTGATGATCCAAGATGCAGAAGAACTAAACACATACCAAGAAGCAAAAGACAAAAGTGACTGGGTCAACGCGATGAAGGAAGAACTGTCTTCAATTGAAAGAATAATACTTGGAAGCTCGTTAAACTTCCAAAAGGGCAAAAAGAGATTGGCTTAAAGTGGGTCTACAAGGTGAAAAGAGACCCAAATGGAAGAATCTTAAAGTATAAGGCGAGAATTGTGGCAAAAGGGTACGTACAGAAACAGGGGATCGATTATGATGAAGTCTTCGCCCTAGTAGCAAGAATTGAGATAGTATGTGTGATTTTAGCGCTTGCAGGGTCGAGTGGATGGTCGGTGCACCATCTTGATGTGAAATCAGCCTTCTTGAATGGAAGATTGGAAGAGGAAGTGTATGTAATGCAACCTGAAGGGTTCCAGAAAAGAAACAAAGCAAGCAAAGTGTACAAGCTCTCAAAGGTTTTGTATGGATTAAAACAAGCACTTGTCTGGATAAATACCTAAAGAGTTTGGGGTTCACAAGGTGCTATCAAGAGTAGTATTGATTGGTACACAGGAAGAGAAGGAAAGTATTTATAGAATGGGGTATAGTTGATGACTTGCTGTCACTCGTAATTGTCCAAGATGACCATAAAGGAATTCAATGTGGAATGAAAGCCAAATTCAAAATGAGTGACCTTTGGCTTGTAGGACTTTACTACTTGGGTTCGAAGTAGCCAACATGAGACAGGAATAAAATTGAAACAAGAAGCTTATGCAAAGAACATCCTAAACAAGACTCGGATGATGGACTGCAATGCCACAAGAAGTCTAATGGAGCACAAGTTGAAGCTGTCTAAGGATGAAGAAGGAGAACTGGCAGATCCACTGAGTACAGAAGTATTGTTGGTGCACTCAGGTATCTAACACACACACGCCCTGATCTCTCATTCACAGTTGGTGTAGTCAGTCGCTTTATGGAAAAACCAACTATGAAACATCTTCAAGCAGTGAAAAGGATACTTAGATACATAAAGGGTACACTTAGTTATGGCTTGACATATACCAGAGGAGAAGACAGAGTTACTCTCACAGGGTACTCTGATAGTGACTTTGCAAAAGACATGAATGATGGGAAGAGTACACGTGGGACAACATTCTACATGAATGGCAACTTAGTAACATAGGCCCCACAAAAGCAACCAAGTGTAGCTTTATCATCGTGTGAAGCAGAGTTTATGGCTGCAACCATGGCAGCTTGTCAAGGTATTTGGCTTCGTCGACTTCTTACTCAAATAACTGGGCAAAAGGTGCCACCTGTAGCATTGTTCGTTAATAATCGCTCAGCTATTGGTTTGATGAAAAATCTAGTGTTCCATGGGCGTAGCAAGCACATAAATATAAGGTACCACTTCATTAGAGAATGTGTCGAAAATGGGGAGATAATAGTAAGTCATGTGTGTGGCACGAAGCAGAAAGCAAACATCCTCACAAAAACAATGGCAAGAGTGAAACATGAAGAAATGCTAGACCTGATTGGAGTGAAACCAATCACTAATTCTGAATTAAGGGGAGAATGTTAAAATAATTCAGAAGTTTTATTTAATTTTGATTGCACGTCTATTTTAAGTAGGAAGACTAAATCAAGGCCACGTAACAGTTGTGATACCTGGTCTTTAGGAAGTAGTGGGTATCTTTTGTTTAAATCCCCAGGCATTGTGTACATTTTTAATATCTCTCTCCAATTGAATAACATATAAAACCTTTGCCTCAATTGTGTTCTCTGTGAATCTTTCTTGTCATTTGCTTATAGAAATCTCGTGAAGAGCCTGTCAAAACCAACAGATTGAAACCATTTGCAAGTACTATACCGAGCCCCTGAAGAGTGTGACTCTAAACCCAAGAGTCACTGAACATAATGAGACTGAATCCAAGTCTATGAAGAAACATGTATGAGCCTCAAAACCAAACGGGTCGCTGAATCCAATTCAATCTCAAACCAAGAGTCCCTGAAGCGAGGACTCACTAAACCCTACTACTCCCTGAACTCGAGGTTCTTTAAAAACCGTCAAGAGTCCTTAAACCTAAACCTTACTCCCTGAACCCCACTCCCTGAACTCGGTCACTAAAACTCCCTGAAACAGCGAAGTCCCTGAACCCGAGGGTCTTTGAAAACCGTACAGTCCCTGAACCCCAGTCTTTAAGACTAATCCCTGAACCTAAACCCACGGATTCCCTGAACCTGATAGGAATCTTTAAACCCGTGTCCCTTAACATGAAATTTTGGCAGCTACGGGTTGACTGAATGGAAATTGGTATATGGAGTTTTGCTCAGTTTCATATGGAACTGAGTAAAGATGGGTGATAAAGAATACTTGTTCAAGAGTTATTTTGGGATTGAGTCAGTTAATACATATCAGTGGATATGAGTGGATGCATATCAGTACTCCCACAAAGAAAAACCAAACTGACCCTGAACCTTGAACCCTCCTAAAACCCGATCACCGAATCTCCTTGAACCCTAGTCAGTGAACCTGAACGAATGTGTCGCTGATCCATCCGCCCTGAACTTGTCACTACCATTGAACCCCCAGCGGATATGATAGTATGTGGTGTGGTGCATGGTAACTTTGGTACGATGCATTTTGAACCATTGGATTCATCAAGTATGCATCAGTACTACATTACTACATCTACTACTACATCAGTACGTATTGGAAAAGTATACATCAGAGAGTATGTATAAACATGCATCAGGAAGGTTCATAAGTTTTGGTAGAAAAAGCTGATTAATCTAGGCTATTTCTATATTTAAATAGGGGGAGATTAATTTTGACCCAATTGTCCCTGACAATTACTTGAAATATAAAATAGCATAATTTACTCACTAAATTAATAGTGAGTTGCTCACTGATAAATCAGTGAGTGTTGTAAAAAGCACTTTCAACATCAAGCCTCAGGGATGTCGAAGACCAACTGAAGAAACACTTTATCTCACTGATGCGGTGTCAATGAGTAAAGTACATGAGCTATAAGCAACATGAATAAAAGTCTTTGAGATTTGACAAATATCTCAATGACTCTCAATATCATCTCCCTTGAAAAAGGAAACAAACAAGTACAAGGCTAATAAATAAACAAATACAAGGGCAAACAAGTACAAGGCTAATAAATAAACAAGTACAAGGGCTGACATAAAAGGTGAAGACAAGAATTATTATTCTTAAAGTAGGTTTTTTGATTTTCCAACAAGGAAACTCCACAGGATGCATGACACATCTCAATAACTATCACCACACTTGTTATCCTTTTATCTTATACTATATAAGAAAAGATTATAATTTGTATTAGGTATATCTATCGATTCTAAACAAACACAAAATAATACAATGTATTATTATAGTTGATAGGATCATCCTCTCATGAAGTATAAGCTTAGCTTTGATTCATGAGAGTTTATTTGTCATTCAATCGGGATAGTGTTCCGCAACTATGCCTTGTAAATATTTGATTCATTTCTAATAAGTTTTGTAAACAATGAAAAAATTCCATTGTTCATGTTTTTGTACAGTAGTAGTTAAACACCGCACTTGATTTTTTTCTTTGTCAATATCACAGTTCTCTTGGTCAAAACCTTTAAACAAGCACATTTGTGTAGGAAATTTGCTTTGCAGTCGTCATTTTTATAGCCGGTTTAGTTTTATTCTCATTTCTCATTAGAAATATTCAGGTTAGTTACTGATTTATTTATAGAATAATCTGTGCAAATATGAATACATTATTAAATATTGATGTATCTTTTATTACAGATGTACCTTCAGTCTACTACCATAAGATTAGAGGAAATGAGGGTGAAAAGACGAGACGCAGAATAGTAGATGTCTCACCGTTTGCTTCCAGATCCTCTTAAGGTGCGAATCAGGAGGCATGAACAATATAAATGGCAGGAAACTCGAGGTGTTAATGAGGATAGTTTGATCTGGAATCTTCCTCAGAAGAGACATAAAGCGCCATCTTTGTTTGCAACTGCTAAAAAAGGTCAGTTTTGTTCAGTATGAGTAAAATAGGTCTTCATTTATGAATAAATATATGCTTAAAATTATCTGTTTGTTTTCAGGTGCCAATGTTTAAAAAGATGGATGATCAACTTATGGATGCAATGTGTGACCGTCTGAAACCCGTTCTATATACAGAGCATAGATACATTGTGAGGGAAGGGGACCCGGTCGATGAGATGTTGTTTGTAATGAGAGGAAAGTTATTAACAGTTACAACAAACGGTGGTAGAACTAGCTTCTTTAACTTGGATCATTTAAAGGCAGGCTATTTTTTGGCGAAGAGCTTCTTACATGGGCCTTGGATCCCCATATGTCTTCTAACCTTCCAATCTCCACAAGAACCGTTCAAGCGCTTGAAGAAGTGGAAGCGTTTGCATTGACAGCTGATGATTTAAAATTTGTAGCTTCACAGTTCAGAAGACTTCACAGTAAGCAGTTATGACATACTTTCAGGTTCTACTCACAACAATGGAGGATGTGGGCCACTTGTTTCATACGGGCAGCATGGCGCCGGCATTGTAGGAAGAATTTGGAAGACTCACTAAGAGAAGAAGAAGAAGACAGGCTGCAAAATGCTCTAACGGGGGCTGGTGGAAGTTCACCTAGTTTGGGTGCTACTATTTATGCATCAAGGTTTGTGGCTAATGCTCTTTGTGCTTTAAGGCAAAATGGTGTAGGAAAAGCCAGAATTCCTGAGAAATTACCGCCCTTGATGCTTCAGAAGCCATCAGAGCCTAATTTTACTACTGAAGATAAGTGAAAGTGGTAGTGCAAGTTGTTTATATTATATATTAATTATTATGTTGTACAAGGAAAACATACGAATAGTTTATTTGGATTGTTGTGAAAGATAAAATTCCAGTGAAATGATTCTATTACTAACATTTGTAATTATAGATGATTTGGGAGCGCTGCAATGACATTATAGACGTTGATTTTGACTTTTAGTCATTAAACTGCTACAGTCTGCAATATGCAAATGAAGCATTTCAGCCCGTACTAATGCACAACTGTAGATAAATAGCATGGTGGTATGCCTTATACCGAATATTGTTCTTGGGGGTACTAATTGGTTTCAGGGGATCAATTCTACTACCTCTTGGATCGGCACAAGGTTGAAACACCCCAGACGAGGACAACTACGACAAGCATGTATCACTAAAAACTTTATGTATACTATGTTTATAAAATCAATTAATTGTTGCATATTGAGATTTGACTTCATATGTATCACGCCAATTTTAAGCATGTACGGAGCAATCAACCACACAATACCTTCATCTTTTAAGGGCTCTTAATTTTTTTTCTTCTTATAGGTAAAAATTCATTTATGAAGGATAACAAATGATTTACAAATAAAAATGTAACTTCGATATGACTTTAAACAAAAATTTTAAATTTTCAAATGGAGAAAAGAGTACAAATTTTTGCATTAATGGTGGAATCGTGGAATATTGTTTTAGAGAAAGTAAACATTGTTGATTGTTTTAAAACAGCAAATGTTATTAACTAATACATGCTTTAAGAAAGTCTCACATGACATCTTTATCTTATATAAACTATATATTTAGATATTCATGGATCATCATAAAATGTCTTAAAAACTCAACAATCTTCAAAGAACAACATAATATTGTAGCTTCAAACAACTATGTGTTTCGATGCAGTTTGAACACGACGCACATAGCCTTCTAAATCATACAAAAAAATTATACGATTAAAATTATAGCACAACTTTTTGCAACCATATTCGACACACTAATTATTGTTTAACACGTAAATATACTATTACTAGTTGTTTAATTTTGACTCCTTAAAGCCATAATTCCGATGATACATCCAATGGGACAAATTTTAGAAACCTCGAAAAAATTACCTAGGACTTCTATGTTATATAAGATCATATTAAATAACAAACGAACCTTCTCTTGTTGAAATTTAATATTTAACTCTCTTGACGGTGCAGTTTGAACACGACACCTGTTCTCAGTTTTTGGCGGATGCAGGAAACCATGCTTCCAAGTCATACTTCTTTGCTGTAGCATCATTTAGAGCTCCAAAGACTATAGCCACCACCTGATAAGGCAACTTTAACTGCAGTACAAATTCCACTATAGTGTCAGCCATAATTAATGAAAAAGAATAAATGATTAAGAACTAAATTTGGTTTGTGGAAATCATAAATACTAAAGATTGGCCTCTCAAAGCACGAAACTAAGATGACCACTATATAGGTCTTTGTATATTACTTCACTTCCGTGTGTGTTTATGTTATGGATCCCATAGTAATAGACTTCGAAAGATATATAATTTTATTCATATAGAATCCATTAAATGTTGTAATTTCCGTTGGTGAAAGAATTATATGCCTTTAGAATATTCTTGCATTCACATAAAAATACATTTATCTTGAAGTATTAACGTTATTGAAAACCTTTTTTTTTTAATAAAATAAAATATAAAAAAGGTTCACGCTTTGTTTAAATAGACCGACAAACTTTGAGGTACATCTGCGCGTAAAAAATATTTAAATTACAGTATTGGTGTCAGTGTCAACAAGTAAAATTAAGACAGTGAAACAAATAGTTGCCCTCTGATAGAACTCCTCAGAGTTGTTGATCATCTCCTCCATCAACTTCCATGAATCGTTATCGTTTGGGCCGGTGATGCAGAACTGTTCAACTTTTTCAAACTGGTGAACACGAAAAAGTCCACCAGTGTCTCGACCATGTGAACCAGCCTCTTTACGAAAACAGGATGAATATCCAGCATACCTGCCAAGTTTTCCAGGATTATACAACAATAAGAAAACATATACAGTATGTTCTAGACGTGGCAAAACGGTTCGGTTAGGTGGGCCGCGTAAAAGATAAAGTGGGTCATATTTGGTGCTCATTCTTCAAATATATTAAAATTTTAGTAAGTAATGTGTTAAATGCTAAAAAATACTAGTAATTACTAAGATTGTAATATCTTAATAATACTAGTATAATTTTTTGAATAAAAATTCACCTTGGGAACTTTCTTTTAGTTAAGGTCTTTGATGTTACCCGTTTGAGCAGAATTTCTTTTTTTGATATAAAGACCTCAAGTATATACCTTCATTTAAGATGGTAAAACTTTCTTTCCTAAGGGTATAAATTATACCTTATGGGTAGCTGTTTTGGACCAAATAAATCATCCTTGTGATAAGCACAAAGTGGTTGTTCAGACGTTGCAATCAGATACTTCTCATCTCCTTCACCTGTAACCTATCAAAGAGAAAGATCGCGTATTCAGGATGAACTCAGTTGCAATAGTAAGTGGTCAAGCATCACTTACAAATCATTTTAAACAATAAAAATTATTATTATGAAAAGGCAACGATAAGATTATTGTCCCATTGACTCTATGCGAAAAGAAAATAAAGAATCGAGCTGAACAAAGAGTAAGTACAAATATATGATATTAGTATATAAGAATAACACCATCTAACCATTTTATCATCATCAAATGCTTATAATTTATAAGATCACCTAAATACTCATGCAAGTAAACAAGGCACTCAATGTTACCTTGTAAAGTTCTTCGTCATAAGACTCTAATTGGGCACACTTTGACATTACATCTTTTGTCATGAAGAATGGAGGCTGCAGTGCTGTATAACCCTTGTCCTCCAAAAAATCAAGAGCAAAATTTATAAGAGCTTGATTCAAACGCACACCGGCGCCAATTAAAAAATATCCTCTATTACCAGCTACAGAAGCACCTGCATATGTAAATAAATCATCAGAGAAGACGACAACTGAAATTTCAAAATTCATAACATGTGCAAAGTTATATATTTGGTTATTATAAACCCTATTATTTACCAACTACCTGTTTTTCGATGGATATATCTTATATTGTGATTTTTATAATATAAATATACATTCCCTCTTAGAAAACCAAATGGCGTTGGAAAATTATGATACCTTTTTTCATATCCGCTATTCCAAGCAATTGCATGAGCTCGACATGATTTTTTAGTTCTGGTTCTGTTCTTTTCTCACCCCATGTCTTGATAACAAGATTATTTGCCTGAATGTATCAAATGTAAAGAAAGGGTAAAATTGTTAAACAACTACCATGAACAAAATGCATATTGGATACAGTAGAAAAAGGTTATCTTAATAAGCTAGACATTCATTTTTAAAAAATTATAGAAAAAATCTTGCGGACCTCATCCTCGCCATCAGGAACTGAATCATCAACAAGATTCCCGATTTCCCCCAATTTTTTATTTCTTGCTTCTTCGGCATCCTGAACCTCTGTCTCTTTTGTTTTGATTGTGTCTTTTTTTATACGTGCGTCTTGTTTCATGGAACGGACATCTCCTCCAGACTACAAAAGAATGAAGTTTAATACACTTGCACATGTTGTATAAAGGCAGCGAAATGGGCACCCAGACAGATTGGGTAGCCCCTTCAAGTCAAAAGGGGCAATCATTTGGTAAGCAACTGTTCTGTTAAGTTGAGCCAAATCAATTTATTGTCCAAATTTTCAGTTTTTATTGAAATATATAGTTATGACAAAATATTATTAATTGCTGATACGATATTCCAAATAAAATAAGTGTTTGAATAATACTATTAGAAGGTTTTGTGTATAAAAGTATCCCACCATTAATGGACTTTGCAATTTCACAATCCTTTTGTTATATACTATATGAGGTTGTTTAAAAACGTTAGTAGATAATACTTGTTTTTCTAATAAAAAATTATATATGCATTATACTTTTATCAAACTATCTGACAACTTATAATTTTCTTACATCAGAACTGAGCGAAGAAGCATTGTGTTCAAATGTTCACAATTGTTTTCTTCACAAATGATTTTTTTTTGGGTTGTATCTTAGCATAACAAACTTGAATCCAGACATCCCGGTAGTTTAAAGGGATATCCTACTCTTGTTTGACGACGATCGGTGACCTTATATCAAATATACCAACTTCATCATGCTAATGAAGGACCGCCTTTTTATTTTAACAATTAACATTGAAAAGGATTAAAAATACTTACAGTCCTAAGTTTGGCTACTTCTTTGTTGAGCTTGTTAAAGTCTTTTTGCAGCTGTTCGAGCTCAAACATACCTATAAATCACAACATAAAAAAGAAAACTTGTAATCAAGTATATATATAAGAACAGCCTTCAACATGGTTAATCCTTATATTTTACTAGACGAGTATCCGTGCATAGCAATGTGATTTTATAGCGGCAGATAGTTGTAGTGATAAAAAAAAGTTTATGGGTTATAAACGAAAAATAATAAAAGTTTAAGGATTTGGGGATTAACACTATTTAAACTGATTATGTCTTTCATTTATCGTTTTCTTAGATTTTCAACATTAACAATAGAGTGTAAACCCTTATAGATATAGATAGTATAGATATAGATGTATAGTAAGAACAACCTTCAATCAGAAAGTAAAAGAAAAAAAAAAACTTACATTGTCGCCACTTTTTGTCGAGATGAATAACTTCATCAACAATTTCAACAGGCTTGTATCGACGGCGCTGAGATATGCGTATAATTTCAGGATCGTGTTCCTTTTCCTTCCTAAAAAGATTTATGTCCAACATGATGTTTCTTTCTTGTTTGTTTCTGACAAGATACAGTAACAATTTAGTAATTAGTAACACTAACAAGTAGCTAGTCATGAAATCAAGAAGCAAGGAAATTACAAACATAAACAAAAAAGATGGTACCAAAACAATGTCAAGAGGGGGTACAAATTTCATATAAATTAACCGATAAATAGAATTTAAAGACATCTCTGATAGATAATTTTTTTCTAAGAAAAAGATTGTTTCTAAAAGTTATTATGACAATAGGATGATTAATTGTTGATGAAATTATTCATCTCAGACAAAGAGTGTACATGATACGTAACTTCCATGCACACACGAAAATCGAGTACGTGTTTTAATTCATCTTACACACGAACAAAGCCTAGCAACACAAATTCATATCCATACATATATACTTATATTGATTTAGTCTTGCTAAACACATTATCAAACTCTTAATTAAGTATACAAATTATTTATTTGGAGATAGTGTATATAGGATCGAACATGTATTATATATACTCATCTTAATTTGTCTATCCTAGCTAGTTTATGCATGAAAACCCCTTAATCCAACTAAGATTGACTAAGAAGCAATTGCCTACTTTATCTCGTGGTGGCTGAAGATCGTGACTCGTGAATATGAGATTTAGGGTTTAATACCCTATTGTATTTATGGTTAACTTTTTTTCCCTAATTGGTCATCATTCTTTCGCTAATTGTCAATATAAACCTTGACATTCTAATTAAAATCTCTCTACTTATAGCTTTCTATCCCAATACACGTAAACATGCACCTTCAATTCACTCGGTCAACTTCTACCTGTTACTAGTGTAATTTAAGGGCATTTTTTTTGGCACTTTTTTTAATACGATGGCCATTTTTTGTCCGTCAATTATTATTAATGAATCTTATAGGCACTTGCAAAAACCTAAATGGGCTTTATGGACCCTTCAAAAAACTAAATGGGCTATTATAGGCATGTGCTAAACACTATATGAGCTGCCGGGCGACTCTTCTTTATTTAATAGTTCTTTACTTGCCCGTCACATTTTACATCTTTCAAGGACGAATTATTATTTTTGATTTATACGTTTTTCAATGTTTTCATCCGTTTTTCCGTTTTATACATTTTCATGACTATTCATTCATACATTTCCTTACGTTTTCGTTCGTTTTCGCACGTTTTCTTCCGTTTTCGTCCGTTTTATTACGTTTTCGTACATTTTCGCACGTTTTCTTATGTTTTCAAACGTTTTCGTCCGTTTTATTACGTTTTCGTCCGTTTTATTACGTTTTCGTCGGTTTTCGTACGTTTTCGTTTTCGCATGTTTTCTTAAGTTTTCGCACGTTTTCGTCCGATTTCGAACGTTTTCGTACGTTTTTGTCCGATTTCGAACGTTTTCGTCCGTTTTTTACGATTTCGTCTGGTATTTAACGATTTCGTCTTGTTTTTTAGGTGTTCGTACGTTTTAGTCCGTTTTCGTCCGTTTTTTACCTTTTGCGGTCGTTTTCGACCGTTTTTTAAGTTTTCGTCCATTTTTTACGTTTTCTTCATTTTTTACGACTTCGTCTGGATTTTTTACGTTTTCGTCCTTTTTTTATATTTTCGCCCGGTTTTTTACGTTTCCGTTCGTTGTTTTACGTTTTCATACGTTTTTTGCGTTTTCGTCCGTTTTTTATGCGTTTGTCCGTTATTTTACGTTTTCGTACGTTTATTTACGTTTCCGTACGTTTATTTACGTTATCGTTCATTTTTTACGATTTCGTTCGTTTTCGTACGTTTTCTTCCGTTTTCGTATGTATTGTCCGTTTTTTACATTTTCGTCTGATTTCATTCAATTTTGTACGTTTTAGTTCGTTTTCGCATGTTTCGTTTGTTTTTTTACGTTATCCCCCATTTTCGTTTGTTTTCTTACGTTATCGTTCATTTTCTTACGTTTTCGTCTGTTTTTTAAGTTTTCGTGCGTTTTTATGTTTCTGAATACATGACTTTATGTACGAATTCGTTAAAAACGGATGAAAACGTAAAAAACGGACGAAAACGTAAAAAAAAGTCGAAAACGTACGAATGCGTAAAAAACAGACGAAATGTAAAAAAAAGCAAGAAAACGTCTGTAAACGTACATAACGTAAAAAAAACTTATTAAAATGGACAAAAACGTGCGAAAACGTCTAAAAATGTATGAAAACATACAAATTAAAAATAATAATACGTGCTTGAAAGCTGGAGGGCCAAAAAAACTATTAAATAAATAAGATTCGCCGAATAGCTCATTTATCTCATCAGTGCCCGTTTTGACCCGTGCCGTTTTGCCCTGTGCCCACGGTGATAATGCCACATGCCATGAAGTTAATCAAGCAATTCTACGCCGGAAGTAGTTTAGTTCAAGTCTTCTATTGGTTAACTATATTGACCTTAGCATTTAAAATAAAAAAAATTAAAGCAGTAGATAATCTTTGTGGTGCTCATTAAGTAGCCCTTAGCTAAACGTCAATACTTTGGATTAGGTCAACTGAATTCAAACTCATGAGGTTTTTAGTAGGACTCACGAGGGTGACACGCATTTGTTGGTTCCTTGTAATATATTGAATTGAACATTGGCAAAGTGCCCGCCCGCCCATTTTTCCGTAATAGCATATGATTTACATAAATCTAAAATATTTGACATGATTTTCATGCAACATTGTCGAAAATAAATCTAAAACACGTACGCAATATGTAGCTCTTTTTTAATGGAGAAATGCTATGTCCACAAAGAATTCACACAAAAACTTCCACACAATGATGTGGCAACATAATTTATCCAATCAAATAGAAACTTGTTTTTTCATAATTGATTTGATTGGACAAATTATGTTGCCACATCATTGTGTGGAAGTTTTTTTGTGAATTCTTTGTGGACATAACATTTCTTTTTTTAATGACACACACACTTTCGTAAGTACTTTACCAAAGTCTTGGGCATCCAGGTTTCGCACAATTAATGATCATCTATTGTTTACTCGGCTCATGCAAAGTAACTCTCATGTATGCTCGCAAGCATAATTTACACCCACTCGTTACAAATCTCTTTATTATTTTTGGCTCTCACCGTACTAATCACAACGCACAAAAATGTACAATAGGATAGTGTTTATTCAAACATCTATGACACCACAAACCTCTTTTATGTTTCAATACATCTTAAACATGTGAAAAGAACATTAAAACACATTTTCAAAACATTTGAGTAAATTCATGAGCGAATGGTACTCATTAGTCATCAGCGAGTAAACTCGTTAGTAGTATGCTCTTCAGTGAGCATACCGTGAGCTCGCTTATGAGTATTCATGTTTCTGAATACATGACTTTGCACTATGCTAGAACTAGTTTGTAACTACTTTAATTGATTAGTGAACAATTTCAAATTTGATTTAAGACTCTTAATGAATTGGTCTTGTAACTACTATTACTATAATGGAGTGAAGGAATATTATGAGCAGATTAATTGACCTATTAATTCTCACAATTTCATATATGAGTTTCGTCTTTTATATAAGAGAAACACATAGCAATTACACACACAAAAACCAAAAACACTTAGGGTGCGTTTGGGTTGTTGTCGTGAATCACAATTGGTATGAGTTTCAGTATAGAGTGGAATGACAATGATTTGAATCAAACATATCATTCTGATTCATGTTGTTTAGATTGATGAAAGTAATATGTGGGCCACTTAGATATGAAGGAAAATGTGCATACGCATTTTTGTTTTTATGCAAAATAATATGTGACAACTATGATAGATTTGCAAAAGAGGCTATTTAATGTGGAATGGAGTATGCATTAATATTTGAGTATGATATGCATAACAAAATTTCAAAGTATGCCAACAAACATCTTTTTTTGGAATGAAACTATTCCTTCATTCCGATTATCGCATACCAAACGCACCTTTAATAGCAAAAGGGTTCTTTGATTTGTGCTTAAATCAAGAACATAACGCTTGGTCTTATCTCAAAAAGATATCTGTGTAACTCAGTCATTTATGGTCGAATAGTTTCTTTTGTAAAGTGATTACACGATTTTAAGTAATATACATAATACAACTATCAATTATCTTTACCCTACTAGAGTTGCACACATAATAAAACCCAACACTAAGATAAAAACCCAAGAGTAAGCTAAAACCCATAGATCAGTTGGTCAAAAGATCAAAATCGTAAATAGATAAAATACATTACTCCCTCCGTCTCATAATTATAGTCCACCGATAAAAAACATGAAGTTTAAGAAAAACATCAGCTTTACAGTTTTTTTTCTCTTACTTTTTGCACAATGACACTTTTACCCTTAACCAATTAATTTATAACTTCTTTAAAGTTTGTAATAATAACATCAACTGAGGATGATATGGTAAACTTAATCTAAATTCCTTATTTATTTTTGGAAGTGGACAATTAATTTTGAACAACCCAAAACGGAAACGTGGACTATAATTATGAGACGGAGGGAGTAGTACATTACAATATTAGTGTAACATATATTACCGGTTCTTTTTTACTGGCTCCCAACAAAGTACAGGTGACAGCGAGCCAGTAAAAAAGAAAGAAAAGTCTGGTTTTTTTTCGTTTTCTTTTTAATATTATTTATTTGTCCGGTTGAGCGATTATCTGGCAGGCTTGTGGTGGACACACTCCTTTCCCTCATTCATTTCCACATTCTTCTTTTTCATCATCATCTTCTTCAACCCCAAGATTCATAAATCACCATTTTTAAGGTCATCTTTTAAGAATCATTTCTTGTCTTAAATCTGTATTCTACTCCTCACCTGCCTCTAGCTGTTTTTTTTCATAGTCTGTGTTATCTACTACTTGTTATCATTTTCTTTGTCAGATTTTATTTGCTAAACATATATATATATATAGTCACAAGTTTTAAGACATATATGTTCAAACTAGCGCAAAAAAGTCAAGTATATGTATGACCTAAAGGATACAAACATCTAGGGAACTTATATACGGAAACTTGGTAACACAAGTTATATCAAGTCAAGTATACGTGTTAGGGAATTTATATACGGACACTTGCTACTTTTAAGTTAATTTCGAGCATAACATTGAGCGGAAAATCGTTGTATACATGGACCCTGATCAGGATAGTTGTTATGATTCTCCTTTGCTGATATGATCTCTTAATTGTAGATGACGTAAATGCATATAATGAAATGAAAAGCATCTAACAAGCAAACTTACACACTAATAGGTATAATAAGAGTAATAAGCTAAGGAAATAAGCCAAATAAGCTTATTTGCTACAGTAAATAAGCAAAAATAGAAAGAAAAGTACCTTAAACCCTTTTGCTCAAAAAGGATTTTCGAGACCTATTTAAGCTCTAAATTTCCTACCCAGCTTATAATTAAGCTTAACTAAGCTGAAAACCCAATAAGCCATCCATGTTTGCTTATTCATCCATGCTTTTTTCATCCAACAGTAACCTTGTCTCAAAAAAATGTTGGGAATGTTATAGAAACAGCTTATATTGGAAACTTTAAAAGATTTTTAGAAAGCACTTGATATTGAGAACACAAGTAAAAAACTTTAACTGAATTTCATTAAACAAAGGTGAAGTACAATTACATAAAAAGCTTTAAACTTAAAAATACTGAGAATTACTTAAAAACTACACTAAAAACTACATGGCCACAATGGCTGTTACAAAGCTCTTAAATAGGAAAAAACGACTATGCTTGTGTCTTCTTTGTCTTCATCCTTTTGTGTTTCTTTGTAGACACACAAGGTGAGTTGTGTTACTTGTGAGAGTGTAAAGTCAAGCATATCACAGCCCTTGGTTTTTCTTGAAGCCCAAAACTTTTGATCCGAGCCATTGGATTATCTTGGGGAGTTGTGGGATTGCCAGCTTGGCAGTTTAACAGCTGGGAAAGTTTATGGAGGGGGAGGGAATGGTTTGTCCATGGTGGAATTGGGTTGCAGGGTAAAAGAGTTGAGGTGAACCCGTGAGTTCTTTGGGAGTTGAAATGGGCGGGAAAAGGGTTGTTATAAAAAGTAAGTGACAGGGACGAGTTTGGGGTTTTGGCACAAATGGTCCTTGAGGGATATAGGGTTGATTGCATCCATGGTCCATGTGGTGTTATAACTTTTGGGGACTTGGCAAAACAAGTCCCCAAGGGTTATTACACTCTTTGCACCCGTGGTCCTTTTGGTTATAAGTCTTTGGACTTGACAGTTTTAGCCCTTGTAGTACAACTTTCCCTTATTGACAGTTTTCACCCTTCTCTTTTCTTTTCTCTTTTCCTCTTTAAATATAAGTTTAGGGTTTTGGCAATTTTAACCCTCAAACTTATATTTCTTCACATGTTGACTTTTGGATTTGTCGGGGTTGACTTGGGTTGACTTTGACTTTGACCAGTTGACTTTTCTGTTGACTTTTTGACTTGATTGACTTTTCGGCTTCGATTTGGCTTTGTCTTTCACAGTCTTTTCCATTCCGAGTCCGGTTTTGTCGTTTTGGCTTTGTTTTTCGTCCTTTTCTTAAATATCCGTTCCTGCACAATACAATTAGCAAAACAAGCGTATATTTGGCATTTTAAGTCCGTTTTTGGTTATTTTAGCTCGTTTTTAAAGGTAAAAGGTATGTGTAATTAAGCACATACCAATCAACTTCTTACATAGGCGTGTGTCGTTGTCGGATATATGGGTCACGGGGCGAGCTTCACCCTATTATCTAGTGGATAATGGGGTTGTTGTTGTGAGGTCAATGTCGGTGATATCGACATCCTTTGTAGCGTAGTTGCTTAGGTTATCGTGATCGTTATCTTTATTTGGAACGTTGACATTCTATCTCAGCCTCCCATGCTCTGTCTCTTACTCTTTTTGGTTTGGTCACAGATGACCATCTGTCGTGGAGTGGTACGCGACCGCGCGCGGGTTGTGCTCCTTGCGAAAGTGGATTTACCGCTGGGCGGAGCTTTGTTTACTCGGAGCAGTTGGCTTTGGGCCATTTCTGGGTCCTCCCGAGTGTTGGGCTTGGGCCATTTGCTTATTGTTTGGTCCGGGCTTGCGGCCCGGATAATATTGTAAGTCATCAAATGTCCTAGACTAGAATGCTGGAAATGCACGAGTCATTATGTAAGCATGTGCAATATAATGTCTTAGATAAAACCATTTTATATTTATACCCCACACACATGAGAGAAGTGAAATCTTCTTGGTTATAGACTTGTAGTCTCATTATTAAAATCTCACCTTTTAAAGAAAAACTAATATTCGTAAAATATTATAAGTGAAAAACATATAGACTTAATTTAAAAAATTGCTGGAGGAGACACTACTACAAAAAAAGCCATAGAAACTGGTCAAAATAGCCCATAAAGAGTGGTTTTGGAACCACTCTCCGAGGGGGGGTATCTCTATGATCGAAACATATGAAAACCGGTTATGCAACCAGTCTCTATTAGAAGAATCGACACCGGTTCTCTCCCTAAGAATTGGTCTCCATATTAAAATAAACACACATGTTTTATTGGAAATGGACACCTGTTCTCCCGCAACATGTTTTTATAAAAACATCAAACATGTCTTTATATAGAGTAAAAAGATATGTTTTTTTTCTCAAAACCTGTCTTTTTTTAATCTATTAAAAAAATTGGATTTCTTCAATAAATTCTAAAATTTACAAATTTAACCCACCAAAATAAAAAATATAAATACAACAAATATATATATAATGATTTAGATGAATCAAAAATGCCAAAATCAACAAATTAAAGTAAATAAAGACAACTTCAATTCAGCCTAACATAAAAAAATATGAAATTCAAATCAAATTAAATCACTAGAATTTAACAAATAACCATAAAGAAAAACACTAGAATTGAACATAATTATCTAGGACTAATCTCGCCACAATGTAAACCATGCGTCAATGATCGCGTTCAACTCTTTGTTCTCCAACAGACGTTCATTACTCCACGGTACCTACAAGTAATCTAATGAAATAAAAACATTAGTAATCTAAAAAAACAAGAACTCGCACGTCTCCACGTCTGCTAGTGATCTGCTGTATTGAAAATCAAGTAAAAAGTATTCAAGAATAGCCTAATGTTTTAAATTTTCAAACTACATGGATTGCTTTCAGAACTACTTATAGCATTTCAATATAAGCATGTTTACAGCAGTAGCAAAACAGACATCAAACATGCTGGGAAATACAAGCATGTTTATAGCAGTAGCAAAACTAAAATTTCACTATACTAGTAATCTAATCTGTAGGCTTTGCAAGTTATTTAACTGGTCAAGTCCTCCAGCAAAGCCCATTCTATACTAGATAACCAGCCTATATCATAATCGATTCTATGTCTAATGCGGTTCACTTAAAAAGTTTAGAGGTGGACTGTATGGGCACTACACTTCCTACAAAGCAGCTACAAAATGAAAATCCGCGCTCTGAGTGGTTTTGGAACCACTCTCCGAGGGGGGGGGGGTATCTCTATGATCGAAACATATAAAAACCGATTATGCAACCAGTCTCTATTAAAAGAATCGACACCGGTTCTCTCCCTAAGAATTGGTCTCCATATTAAAATAAACACACATGTTTTATTGGAAATGGACACCGGTTCTCCTGCAACATGTTTTTATAAAAACATCAAACCTGTCTTTATATAGAGTAAAAAGATATGTTTTTATCTCAAAACCTGTCTTTTTTTAATCTATTTAAAAAATATTTTTGGAATTCTTCAATAAATTCTAAAATTTACAAATTTAACCCACCAAAATAAAAAATATAAATACAACAAATATATATAAAATGATTTAGATGGACTAAAAATGTCAAAATCAACATATTAAAGTAAATAAAGACAACTTCAATTCAGCCTAACATAAAAAATACAAAATTCAAATCAAATTAAATCACTAGAATTTAACAAATAACCATAAAGAAAAACATTAGAATTCAACATAATTATCTAGGACTAATCTCCCCACAATGTAAACCATGCGCCAATGATCGCGTTCAACTCTTTGTTCTCCAATGGACGCTCATTACTCCACGGTACCTACAAGTAATTTAATGAAAATAAATACATTGGTAATATAACACCCTGTGTTTTCAAGTCTTTGGCGACGTCGATAAATATGCTATTTATTTTTAGTGTTGTACGCGTTTGCAAAACAAAAACTCGCACGTCTGCACGTCTGCTAGTGATCTACTGTATTGAAAATCAAGTAAAAAAGTATTCAAGAATAGTCTAATGTATTGAAATTTCAAACTACAGGGATTGCTTTAAGAACTACTTATAACTAGGGGTGTGCACGGTTCGGTTTGGGTCGGTTTTTGGCTAAAACCGAAACCGAACCGAAATATTCGGTTTTTATAAAACCAAAAACCGAAACCGCTCGGCTTTTGGCGGTTCAGTTTTTTCGGTTTCTCGGTTTTTGCAGTTCGTTTTTTCGGTTTCAAACCGTTTATATTTGATTGTGGCTAATTTATATTAATAAACTTGTTTACATAGAAAATTGGTTATTTTTATAAAAAAAAATTTTGTCAATATTAATCTAATAATGTTTACACAAAATTATACAATTATACACATATAAATGAGAGAAACACACGTAGATATGAAAATACGCATAGTATGATCATTGTCATATATGTACCGATATATTGTCAAGTAAACACACGTACACGACAAACACATATATAAACATTAACATAATACATATATTATAATTTCATCCATAAAATAAATATAAATTTAAAATTTTGATTTATTATTTATTTATTTATATTACATTAATTATATATTATTATAAAATTGGTTTGGTTCGGTTCGGTTTTTACGGTTTGATTTTTGGACAAAAACCGAAATCGAACCGAAATTTTTTTGTTTTTGAAAAATTAAAAACCGAACCATCGGTTTCTAGTTTCGGTTGGTTTTTTCGGTTCGGTTTTTTTGATTTTCGGTTCGGTTTTGGTTTTTTCGGTTTCTTTTGTTCACCCCTACTTATAACATTTCAATACAAGCATGTTTACAGCAGTAGCAAAACAGACATCAAACAGGCTGGGAAATACAAGCATGTTTATAGCAGTAGCAAAACTAAAATTTCACTATACTAATAATCTAATCTGCAGGCTTTGCAAGTTATTTAACTGGTCAAGTCCTCCAGCAAAGCCCATTCTATACTAGATAACCAGCCAATATCATAATCGATTATATGTCTAATGAGGTTCACTTAAAAAGTTTAGAGGTGGACTGTATGGGCACTACACTTCCTACAAAGCAGCTACAAAATGAAAATCCGCGCTCTGACTATATAGCAAATGGTACTTAGCTACATGGGAAATGTGTTAAAAGGTTCAGGATTTGCATTTATAGAAACATTCATTAGCAATTAAGTCCATAGCTTGCAAAGACATTCATGAAGCAGCTATGCAATAGAGAGACAGAAAGTGTCGGGTCAAAGCCCTTTTTTTTGAACGGCGAATTTATTAGAAAAACAACTAGCAAGAAAGCAATCCAGTAAGAAAACTTTGGATTATGAGCCCATTTTCATCAAAAGATATTTCTATGTGATTGCAAAGTTAAAGATATTTACTACGTTATTGCAAAACTCAATC
>BQNB010043016.1:33139-45763 GCA_026074375.1 Tanacetum coccineum | reverse complement strand
TTTGCCAAGGTTTTACACCGCAGACTGTATCATAAAAGGTGACGACACCCGTCCTAATTTGAAACTCAGCAAGGAACTAGTGGGCGTTCTTGATGTTTAGAGGAATATAAACCTACATTAAATGAAAAATATAGGCTACCATAAACCTTCAATAAAGTAGGATGTCAAAAACTTAAATCATCATGACGTGCGGAAAGTAAGTGAACAATAATAGCTTGGTTTTGAATATGCACCGTATTTACGTCGGCCTACCCCACGGGGTACGTGTGGTCGTTGAAAATCCAGTCCGCGAGCTTATTTTGCTCAAGCAGTCAAGAGAAATATGAAGAAGAAATAGACCAGTCGGCTTCCTTTGGCCTGAAATGCCACATCAACTGGATCCATAGCTCGATTACCTGATACAGTAGAAAGTATCATTTTTATAGTATACGTTCCACATAAGATTATACTAATTACACACAAGATTAACATGTACACAAGTAATTACTCACCGAGTCATTTAATTAACCTTTCCTATTAGCATCTTTGGCCAGTAAACATTGCCAAAATTTATCATTGACTGTAAAGCCAGTACCCCAAGGAAAACGATAACCTGGCTTCTGGACTTGATTGAAGAAATCCAAAACTTCTTTGGAAACGTGTATTCTTGTCTTGGTCACTTTGGAATCTCTTGTAAGATCCTGGAAAAGAATTAGGGGGTGCTTAGATAAAATAAAGGAAAGGAAAAGGGAATGATAATGGTAATGCAAAGGAATGCAGTTACTATTATCATTGTATTGGTTTTGCTTGGTTATATTCGGTAATGAGTTTGATTTTTCAATTTTGATTATAAGAAAAAAGTTAAGTAAAAAATAACATATAGCAACACCATCAAATAAATAACAAGCATGTCATTTTGTAACAAAATTAGCACTGAAAGAACTATAACCAACATCAAATAATGTTGAAACTAAAAAAGAAAAAGAGAATCAAGTATATCACATGCATTTATCTAGTCACCAATCAAACATGGAATAATTAAAATATCAAAAACAAGATTGTTTGATTTAAAGTGATAGTAGTTTCGATCGTAATAAAACCAATGAAAGAAGGTTGAATAGGTGGGTGTTGGGGTAAAACTTAGCAGTTAGAGGTTTATAACTTGAGCAACTTTTCATTACCCTCAAAATATTGAGGAATGGGGTATTACCCCACTACAAGAGTATGAGGTAATGGGTGATTGCATTATCTCTAACCAAGCACCATCTTTGATTACCTTTCCAAATTAACATATTATAAAATATAAAACATATACCTCGGTCCAAGGTTCAAGTTTGATTTCCTTCCCATCCTTTCCAATAACAGGCAGGAAGTCTTGTAACAAAGTTCCCTTCTTCTTGTTTCTCTTTAAATCGCGTGGTTTTGTAACATCCAGAACAATCCGTCGTTAGTGTCAACAAACTGATAACTACTAAACATCTTGTCACAAATTATAAAACATATACCTCATGCGAATCTGGGAGTTGGGGTTCGTTCACAACCTCTCCATTATCAGCCGTCGACAACATCCCCTGTTTGTGTCTCTTTGAATGCCTTATATATGCCGTAGATGTTGCTCTTTTAGGCTTGCGAACAACCTTCTTTTTTTTGGTATTTGTCAATAATAAAATCTAAACTTGGATTCAAAGACTTTTGTGCCGAACTCACCTCCGCCTTTATGGTATTCTGTGATGCTGGAACATCCTCCTGAAAACGTGTACGTAACGGTTTAAGTTATTATTGATATGCTAAAACTTAAAAGGTATGAGTACGTTTACAAGAATACTCACTTGGCAAATACAACACCATTTTATAAGTAAGAATTACCTGATTAGCTTTTGCTCCATCTAATCCGTCTCCTTTTTTCTCTGAACCGCATAGTGATGTTATTTCAGACTCGTGACTAGGAGGGTATGCAAGATTGATAGTGTCAGGTGCATCCGTCATCAACACGTCACCTTTATCAACTGGCGTGTTGAGAACATGGGAAATGGGCTCCTGTGCATTAGGTTCTTCAGTCTCATCAGGACTACCAATGGTATCCATATGTTCTCCATCAGTGGCTGCGTATGAAGGATCTTCCTATATAACCAAGTTCGGTTATTAATTGGTTTTATAATAATGCGATTCATGCAAAATATTTTAGAATTTATGCAAACCTTTGCATTAGGTCCTTCATTCTCATCAGGATTACCAACGGCATTAGTATGTTCAACATCAACGCCCCAAAACAACAACGCAAACGGCTATACCACAATGGGTGCAACTTCATAGTTTATTACACACAAGTTTACCAGAAATGACCTCATAAGAGACCGTTAAATAAAATGGTCTACATTCGATTTTAACATAAATCCGAATTAAATTTCAGGTACCAAAAATTTGCTTTTAAAAAAAAATTAAAAGCGAATCAAAACATGACTCATTTTCTAATTAAAGAAAAACAGTTATCGTAATGTGAAGAAAACCAAGTTATATAAAGTTTGAAATCCGCGCATCCAAAGCTACCCATTCTGCTTAGCATAGCAATAAAATAACATGAGCAAAATACATGCAAAATCATCCAACAATAATTGTTGAGAATTCATAAGGTATAAAGTAAAAAAAAGTATTTGAAATAGTTGAAGTAATATTCCGTAAAATACGCAGAGTACAACAATCAAATGTATTATTTTCCCGACATCCAAGTAGTGGTTTAATAAATCGAATAATGTTCAGTAAATCCATATAGTTTATAATAAAGAGTAAAAGCAATTTAGAACACATGTATAGTTCAATAGGGGACATTACAACGAATACAATGTATCAATTCATCTTTATCGCATTGAGCTCATGACACCGAACCTTGACGTTACGCATATCTTGATCATGCAAATTAATTGCCCCTGAACACTCAGGATATTATTGCCACATACCTACGATCCGACAAACAAATTGTCCGTTGACCTCGTGCTCACATTCTGATTCCTACCCCTGGACAGGGCTTCCCAAACCAATAATCAATTTATTTGTACTGAGCGCTCACCCATTATAGGCAATTAACGGTTCATGAAATTAGGGACTTTGGCAATAGCGACTCATGCAAATAATTTCATAATCGGGTCAGGCATACCCTTCAAGTACTTATGTCTTATTTAAAACAAATAATGTGTTCAAAACTCACGGTTTTGTAAATAGATAATCAATGATCTCAAACCATGTAGTAAGCAAATCAAGCTTTAATAAAGATAGTCAAGTAACGCTTCAGTAGTGGAAATCAATAAGTTTTCTTAGTAAAACAAGCATGTATTCTCACCTCGAAAACAATTTATGAAAACTATTAAAAGAGATAAGGTGAGGCTATGAACTCACCTTAGGTAGAGGTATCGGATAAGAGAATCTACAACGAACGAACAATGACGACCACGTCTCAACCACGACCTATAATATAGTGGTCCGTGATTAGAAGAAATAAGGACCGAGGGGAAAATGCATAAGTAAATAAGTATATATTTACTACACACATATATATGTAATTACATACTATGGAATCCACATGCGCGCCCTAAGTTTTATTGATTAATTCACTTTCTTTAACATTATTACGCTCAACATTAATTTACGCCACTTTTCTGAAAAATTTCTATTTTTAGAAAGTTACTATTTTAGGAAAGTTTCTATTTTTAGAAAGTTTCTAATTTTGAAAAGTTCGGATTTTCGAAGATACTAATATTGTTTAATAAAATGTTTAAGTTTCCCGATAAACCCCGACGAACCAATAACTCATATACTTGTCTTTATTTTTCCTTGTTATGCTTATATATATAAAGTTTCCAATAATAGACTTACTATTTTTAGACGCGACCGAAACATACCCAAATATATATCATTTAGTAATGTTCGTTAACATTTTACAAGCTCAAATGGACTTTAAAACGCTCAAACTACAACTTTTTACCAAAAATCAGCAATCAACGCCATATTTTCTAAGTTTGACTTTTACAATAATTTTGTAAATTCTGACCCGTTCAAAACGACCCACTAAACTATATTTTCACGACTCGCACTCTAAAGCATTTTGATGTAAAACGACGTTTCGGACAACGTTTTAGTTTTAGTCGAGACTTGAATCAGAACAGAAAATGACCAAAATACCCCTGCAAGTTTTTGCAGGATTTTCTTATAAAAACGCAGAATTGAGTTTGGGTTTTTGACCCGCCATAAGGCGTTTTTAAACTTAGATCGCCCCAAGAAAAGGTAAAACGGCATTTTAAGCAACTTTTTAGTTTTACCCCAGACCCAAAACTCGACAGAAATGGACGAAAACGCCTTTACATCAGGTCTGATGCAATTTTAATAAAATGAAAAACGTAGATTTTGCTCTAGCTTTTAGACCCATCATTACTTGATTTAGACTCGGTCGTCCTCGCGAAAAGGTAAAACGGCCTTCTGAACAACTTTCATATTTCAGCCGAAGGCCGAAACGAACTAAAAAGTGACGAAAATACCCCCGTAAAAGTCTGACAGCAACCACTATTACCCCAAAAAGCTGGATTTTAACAATAATTTTCCTAGTTTTAATTTGCCGTAAAAACTTTGTTTGTAGGAGTTACGGGACGATCCTTATATGAAAACGATCATCAAAACAAGCTCTACCAATATTTTTAATCCAATTTTAACTTTAACATTTTTATGACATTCAAAAATAGGGGAGTTAAATAATTTTTCAGCATTTTCTAACCCGATTCAAAACTACAAACCCAACGCAACAATGTATGTACCACACACAAACTTCACAAATACGCCTAACTAACCTATCTCCATCCACTAAACACCTCAAATCAATAATCCAACCTCAATTATACAGCAATCATGAACACATATGGATTCCATGTACATAACTATACACATGCATAATATAAAAAAAAATTAACATTAAAGAAGGTTTAACTATACTTACAAATAATATAGAAACAAGGTAAAATTGATCACACACAAAACCCCTTTGTGTTTCCTTGACTAGCCAAAACCAAACACACCCCAAATTAATCAAACCTTAGTCTTTTATTAACCACATCTTGCAAATAAGACTAGTATTCAACCCTTTGATGCTTTGATTATACCTAAAATCAATGAAGTTAGCTAAGATCAAGATTCTTAAAAAACCCTTGCATGTTGATTTCCTTTGAAAAGAATGATGGATTGGTATATAATCAATGTAGGAATAATATTAGAGTGATTGGAATTTATTGGAAAATTTTTGGTGATGATTTTCTTGGTGTTGTTGTGTGTTGCGTCGAACCAGAGAGCAAGGAAAGGGACATGAAATTTTTGTTAACTGTGATGATACTATGAGTTTTAAAAGGAATGAATCTTATATATATATATATATATATATAATATCTAGTTTATATCGACACACTAAAAAAATATAGGATGTTTGTTTTAGAGTTTAGTTGGAGTAAAAAGGTAGTAAGGGGGTGTTTGGTTTTTCAGTTTTGTAGGAGCTAATAGAACATAAGGGGTGTTTGGTTTTTAGTTTAGTAGGAACTAATAAAAGAAAAGAGGTGTTTGGTTAACATGTTATGTTTATAAATTATACTTTTTTTATTATTTTTCTAAAACATTTATACCAAAATATTTGTTTTAAAACACTTAGTTAAAATATTAAAAATTATAAAAACACTATTTTGACGCGGTTTCTGCCAAACGCGGATAAAAGTCGAAAGGTATTAAAACGAAAAAAATAAATAAACTCTCTAAAGCTAAAATATGGAATTATTGATTTCTCAAACGTTAAAAACGGATAAACTTCAATTATATGATTCACGAAAATTTTAGAATCGACGATTTTAATAAAAATCGACAAAAAATAAAAGTAAACTCTTCAAGATTTATAAAATAATTATGAGACTGGAAATAGTAGTGACCTTAAATATTGAGTTTTACAATATGTTCTCCATCAATGGCTGCGTCTGAAGGATCTTCCTATACAACCAAGTTCAATTACTAATTGGTTTTATAATAATGCGATTCATGCAAAATATTTTATAATTTATTGTTTACAAATATATGAGTGATAGTAATTCGTGGTAATTTAGATAAACCTTTGCATCAGGAGTTGGGGGTACCAACTCTGGCCGAATTTTCTTAAAGTTTTCAAAAAATACTTCCATTTTGTCATGATCCAACTGTAGTTTCTCGACTTTAGTTTCTAAGGACTCAACCTTATTTTTGAGCACAATTTCTCTAGCTGATTTTGTTTCTTCAACGTGAACTACTGCACTCATGTCAGCATCATTCATAGCCTCACCACTAACTTTTGCTCCAACTGTCACACCACGTCCATCTTGTATGGTATATGTATCAGATTCATCATCCTGAGAGACACCGCCCAAGTCATCCAGCTGTACAGATTTTTCCTTACCGTCAAGATAGTCATACGATTTTCTATAGTAGTTCTGCCCCATCTCTGCATCAGTCGATTGAAGCTTAGTAGTTGGATTTGAATCCTATAATAAAATCACAACATGGTCGTAAATAAAACACATACAACAAAATTAAACAATATTTCATAATTTAAATTTGTTATGGCATGCTAATGGTCATTACCGTCCCAAACAGTTCAGGGTAATTGCGTTTTTCAAAATTGGCTATTTTGGACCACGCAAGACACTTGGGTATCACTTTTGATTTTTTAGACCACCAGTGATAATTGTTGGGGAAAGATTCCAATATCTAAACCTGTAAATGTCGACAGTTAGACAAATAGATTTGTTATCTAAACAAATTTAAGGTACTTATTGACGAATAATTGCCTTAAGTTCCCAAGCAAATCTGTGTATGGTGTACGTTGGTAATTTATCAGGATTGTATTTCTTATACTCAATGTGATTCTTTCGGCGAATGTCAATCAAATTCACAACCTTGTTACGAAATTCTTCTTAATAGTATTCACCCAAGGGAAAATTGTTCCAAGCTGCTAAATCATCTACCAGCCTCAGCATAAAGGTCGGGACAACCTTTTTATCCTCTGGACCCCTAAAAATTAATTCTGACATGTACAACAAACAAACACATATAGAATCATCAGCACTTAATTTTTTCCACTTCGCATCCTTCTGAACCAATTCACCTAGGTCTTTAATCGTCACACTATCAAAATAACCTTTATCGCTTGGCTAGGCTGCTTTACCTTTTGCCTCTTTATCCTGAACCAATTCACCATCCTTCTTCTTTTCTAGTTTTTTCAATTTGTCTGGAAACAGGCGTCTAACAAAAGGAGGAGTGCCATCATCTAAATATTTAGGGAAAATAACTTTTCCGCAAGCGAAACCAGTCACCAAGAAAAACTCTACCCTTCCTAGCAATAAAGTACGACCAGCAATGTCAAATATGATATCCGAATCAATGCTCTTACTGAGGCCGGGCCTTTGATGGTGAAGAACATAGTTCAGCAAATGGTTGTCATAGTTTGTGTCATCGAAATCTAACCACTTTCAAAATACAGTGTTTTTAAAAAGATCCAGTCGCTTCTTGCAACTAGAAATCCTTTCTTTAATCTTCGGGATCATTTTTAGTTTGTTTTTTATTTTTTTGAGGAAATTTGACCGTATGGTAAACTATGCAGTCATAGGCTGCATAAAATTAAACCAATACAAATCTTTACTATTAACTTAAACTGACATAATCATTTATATATAACTAAAAGTTAAATGCATTTAAGATTATTCTAAAAAATGTCTTTATAGGGAAATTCCAGACCAAAAAGGGATAAAAGGTACAATAAAGTGATAAACCAAAAAAGAAACAAAATTACACAAACAACCAGACAAAATGGAAACAAAGAGATCAACCCAGATTGTTTAACATAAAAAATTAACTAAAACCGTTAATCAATTTAAACCATATTACAGTAGATTAAACCCTAAATATATTTAAACCCTAGTATTAACTATTAATTTAACCCCCAAATCAATTTAAACATTAATAAATTAAATCTAAAACAGTAAAAGATGATCATGGGAAAATCCTACATATACATTACCTTATTCAGTTCTTCATTTTCATTTATTTGTTGTTTTTCATTTTGTTCTAACATAATGGTGTGTGTGTGTGTCTGCGAGTGTGTGTTAGATGATCCATGTGATTGTTTGTTTTGTGTTTTGTTTTTGAAGTAGGTAGCTGTGGTTACCTCTTTGGTTAACCTGCCTGCATAGTAAATTTTAAAAAATCTAAAAACGATAGGATTTCAATCTACAAAAACACACTCACAAACTAAATGTTAAGTTGAGACAAAATGAAATGGTCCAAATGGATATACCCACACGTACATGAGTATGAATTTTAAATCATACTCCGTATAATATATTAATTTTGTATTGTATTCTTTTTTTCCTATACAAATTATCTTCCTTTTGTCCACTTGCATGCCCTAATTATCTTCCTTTTGTTTCAGACTATAAATTGGTTGTACTTTACCTGACATATGTACCTATAATTAATGGGAAAACCCTAATGGTATGTGTGTCTGTGAATGCGTGTTTGATGATCGGTGTGTTTGTTTGTTTTGTGTTTGAATTATTAGTGTGTTAGGTAGCTGTGGACGTGGTTACCTCTTTGGTTAACCTGCTTAGGAAATTTTGAAAAGTTTGAACACTCGCAGATTAAAAAACAAAAAGTCGAGCAAAATATATTTTCTGCCATAAATACCAACAAAAAATGCGCACGTGTAGATATTCTATAGGAGTTGCGCGATTACAATTTGTCGTGAAATTGCGAAGTCTATATTTCGCGAAGTCTAGGGCTGAGCAAAACCAACCGATACAACAAATTATCTATAAAAGAGTCAAAAAGCCACATAAGTTAGTAAGATCATTCCCGACATTTTTTAAGCCACCACTCGACCTAAAATATGTCACTATTGTTAACATGCTTTTGTGTGACTATTAACTTGACTAGAGCAAAATACACAAATTAAAAAGAGTGATGATTCGTGGTTTGAAAGCGTCGACTATGATGAGATATCAAATAATCAAATATTACGGTAGTAATTTACGAGGAATATTGATAAACTATACGTATTAAAATAAGGGGTGAAAATCTTGTTTTATGGATATTCACAGACATCACTCGTGTATATAGAAAATTGAATAGTTGGGTCTTGTCATGCAGGAAGATAATTAAAAATGTAGTTGGCCGTGTTTAAGTAAGCTAACTATGGACAAAAGAGTCAAAAAGTCCACTTAAGTTAGTAAGACCTATTCCTGACATTTTTTAAGCCACCACTCGATCTAAGATATGTTCCTATTTTTAACATGTTCCATTCTATTTTTTGGGCATAAAAACTTATTAACTTATAGAGAGGGCCACACAGTGGTTATGGTTGTTATTTGATTTCACTACTGGTGACTTCTTTGTTATGCTTTGTATTTGCTTATTTTGTGTTAATATTTGGGACTGCTTATTTGTATCTGTCAAACCCATTGGCACTTTTAGTACTTTTTTGTGCTAATATTTGGGACTGCTTATTTGTATCTGTCAAACCCATTGGCACTTTTAGTACTTTTTTGTGCTAATATTTGGGACTGCTTATTTGTGGCTGAATATTTGGGGCTGCTTATTTCGGTCTACTTATTCTTTGTCTTCTTATTCTTCGTCTTTCTTATTTTGGTCTACTTATTATGGTCTGCTTAATTTGGTCTGCTTATTCTGGTCTGCTTATTTTGTTGTACTTATTCTGGTCTGCTCATTCTTGTCTGCTTTTTTTGTATTCATATTTGGGTCTTGTATTTGTTTTGTTAATTTAGGAATATCATGCGAGGGTTCACGTTAAAAGCAAACTTCATTACTTTTTGTTGATGAAAGATAGACTAGGTTTGGGCCGGTGTGTATTATTTAGGTCGACATGCTTTGGGCGGTGGTTGAATTTAACTTATGTTGAAAACGAGGAAGATCTCATCCATTATATGCTTCATAAGCAAAAGGTTTCTGATAATGATCACTATGATTTGCCACTCATTTACAATGTTAATGGACATACGCTTCACTTTGGTCATTGTGAATTTTGCCTCATTACTGGATTTAAATTTGGGTTTAATAGTTTCAGTAAATTTAAGGAAGGTGATATCAGTTTTCGTGATCGAGTATTTTCGGAAAAGATAGGGGAGTATGTTAAAAGCATAGACCTTCTATCCGTGAGTGAGGATGAAGAGCGTTTTATCAGTCTGTTTGATGAAGACTCTATAAGAGTTTGTCTTTTGTTATCTTTGGAAGTTATATTCATGGGTCATGAGTTAGGATATGTTGTTGACGATGTATTTCTTAGGATGGTTGATAATCTTGAAGCTTGGAATGTTTTTTGTAGGGGCGAACACATCTGGCGGGCGTTATACACTGCCATCAAAAATGTTAACTCAAAGCATAAGGATGCGCACCATAAAGCATTGGAGATAAACCCCAACTTTGTTCCGTCATATTCTTTGTCTAGATTTATCTTGTGTTTCAAGGTTCGTAGTTTTATGCAAACACTTGTCATGATAGTACAAGATTTAAATTTGTTTGTAACTTGAGTTATTCATTTACTATTTGTAGATATGGATTCTAGAGTCTTCATCTGTGACTGATCATTGGTGGAGGAAATTGTCTGAAGAGATCCCGAGAGGCCGTTTCTAGTCGAAGCATTTTCCATTTCAAAATTAGGATTATTTTTGGCAACTTTTTCCCCAGGCCGATCAATGACTTTGCACCTAAAGATTCTGTACTCATGATGTGAATGCATTACCCACCTAAATAGTTAGTATGTAATAACTAGTACTAGTACCTTGATAGATTTCCCTTGATTCTACCTAGTTATAAAATGTAATCTTTATTTTGGTAACAATTATTGGTATATTTTCCTTAGGCAAAAAAACCAAACTATGACCTATATCCTAACAAAGCTGAGGCCCAATCAGAATGGTTTACAAAAAGCAATGATTTTTTCAAGTTGTATACTCCGAGAGCGCCTCCAGCTGAATACGGTGGGATTTTTGGTGATTATCTTAAAAAATTATCATCCGTTCACACACTTAAGGAGAAAGATAGAGAGGCATGGTCAGGTACACAGAGTTCTAGTAAAGAAGTTTCACTTCAGAATCGGGTTAAGGCTTTGGAGGGTTTATGCAACAGTTTAATGATTCTACCTAAAGAGATTAAGAGTTTGAAAGCATGCGTCTACAAACTCGAGACTATTATCAATGTAAGATTTTACCGAAAGCTTTGTTTACACCAATTTAATTGGTAACTAATTTTGTTTAATTTCATGTTTTTACACCAATACAGGTTATTACTCCTAAAACAAAAGCCACACATGTGAAGCACAAGGTTAATACAGCTGGTACAAAGGTAATTCTCGTTTATTTTATAGGGTGTTTTCATGTCATTTACTCGATAATGTAGTATACTAAGTTAATATGCTTACAATTTTTTGAATAATGTTACAGGATAAAGTGGAGAGTGTTGGTAAGCAGTGTGATCTGGGTGACAAGTGTTGGAGTGATCAAGATTGCAATTTTTTACATATATTGGGTCACCAAATCAAACATCCAACAAGGATGCTGTCAATGATTTGGTAGATGCTTTCGATTATTTGGTTGATGCAGTAATTGATTTCTACTACTTTTAGTAATTTGGTTTATGCGTTAATTGCAACTTGTATTCTAACTTGTCTTATAACATTACACAGAATGCTAAATTAGAAGAAGTTGACAAAGATCTTTCTTAGGTAATAGCATTAACCTTGTTTTTGATAATTCAACATATTGTTTAACGAATGCATCAACTTTCTATGTAATCACAGGATGATTGTGTGAAATCTAAAAAGCAAGAGGCTAAAATAATGCTAAATAGGTTGCTAGAGCAGAGGAGACTCAGGTTGCAATTGATGTTAGAAGAAGAAAATAGCATAAAGAGTATAGATCGTAGTAATTTCACTCACATGAAACTTGCTCTAGAGAAATGTAGAACAACTAAGAGGAGGTATGTGAATGTGCTCAGGACACCGATGGAAGTAGATACAGAAATAAAAGGGCCTAGCATGGATACATTAAAAAATCAAAAGAATGTGCTTGATGCATATATGATTAAAAGGTGTCAAGATCTCAAACCATGGGAATAGGTCAGCCCTTTATAAATATTATTTAATTTGCATAATGTGTTTTGATGCAAGTATAGTAAATAGTTTTATGTGTTCTGTTTAGGATCTAAACCGACCATTAAAATGCATCGACAAAATTTATTGCAATTATTATTTGGAGCAGTTTCTTAGTAGCTCTGGATGCCGTCATTGCAAGTTTCCTTGGTGCAATGATGTTGTTATGGATCGTCCCTTCTGAGATAGTTTAATTGGGCTCGATGATAATCGTTTAGGTTGGTTACATGAAGAGGTAAGTAAAATTTTATTTTGTTTACGTTTACTATAATATATTGAGTTCTTCACATGTAAAGTTTATTTTGATTATGTGGTTTGGTTTACCTACAACACATTGATCTTTGGGTGTCTTACATGTGGCATTTTAGACAATCATGTCAAGATTGGTCAATGGTAAGCTGTAACTTTCTTACGCTTCTACTTCAAGAATCAATGCC
>BQNB010043016.1:0-33016 GCA_026074375.1 Tanacetum coccineum | reverse complement strand
TTCTATTGGTCAAGTTTATATAAGGGTTTCTCAATGAACCCGTATACATCAGAAGGTTTACAAAAAATGTTTTGCTTTTAAACCTGCAATTTGGCTAACTATGATTAAGTATATATATTTCGTTACAAAGAGGTCTAGCGCACGGCTTAGTTACAACATGTGGTCAAAAGTTCTACCAATTTAGTAGTTAACAAATTTAAGCCATTTGTTTCTGTTACAGAGAGATACAAAAGTGTATGTTTCTATATTTGCAACTGGTAATCATGCAATAGGTTCGTGTTCATGATAGTTTTAAGGGAGTAAATTTCTCAAGCATAATAAATCTAAATGACATGATTTGCATATAAACGAATGGCACAAATTATGAATGTAAGACTCACCAATATTCGGCTGAGTGGAAAAGTTTAACCAACGAAAACCCTAATTCTTTTCTTTACCCCTCTCGTATACAACCCAAACACTAAACCTAATTCAACTGCTTGCACCCCATTTGTGATTATGAACCCTTTTAATGTCTTGTTATCTTGATGTGCTCGACCACAGAAACAACGAAAGAAAACCCAAGAAACTAGTTAAGGTTTTCTGGAACTTAGGGTTTGATATGGACGGATTTTATGGAATGACGCTTGTGGGTTTATGTGAGTCGAAAGCAAAGATGTAAGGAACACAAGGAAACCAAAGTGAGGATATGAATATGATGGTTTAAACCTGCTGTGTTTCTTCTGGGTTTGCAAGAGGCCATGTATACTCGAAAATTTGCATGCATAGTATCTCATTTTTTGAATCATGTTATTGTGTAAATCCTTATAAGGCAATGGTCAATGTATAGGTAAATTAAAGGTTTTTACTATTTGGAGGCGTGGGGAGCAAAAGTATGGAAGAGAATATATCCAAGTATCACGTGGGTTTAGAAATTTGTACAAAAGGAAATGGGCTTCACATGGGAGAGACCATATATCTGTTGGGTAAATAAGGGTAGAGGACTTCTAGCTTAGGAGAGAATATCCTTTCCTTGCTAATGTTTTGATTACCCACGTTTTCTTGTAGCAGCAATAGAAAAAAAGATTGTAGTGCTAGTTTTTAGGAGAGACATATACATACTAAGTTTATCAAAAGGTAAAAAGAAATTATACCCTTTATGTGCGTGTATTCAATTATCAGGAAGGAAAAAAAACATTTGTTTTCATATATTTAGTTACCAAATTGTATGTATAGAAGGTTTAAATGGTTTCCATGCATGCATGAATGTGTTTTATTGCGACATGTAGACGATTTACGTAACGAATAAAAATAAAAAGTGAAAATTCAATAATTATCTTCATAATAAATATATAGTACTTGTTTGACGTAACTTTTATTTGTTTGATGTCGCTTTACGTTGAATGTTGATTTTTAGTTTACGCGCTTTAACTTAACAGTTGAAATTAAAAGTGAACGCGCAAAAGTTTAAAATAAATAGTTGAATATTTATTGACGTAAAATGACTTGAAAATGTGGGTTGTTACAGTCTCCACATGTTAAAAGAATTTTGTCTCGAAATTCAGTTTGTGTTGCCTACTAGAGTGGTGTTGATGAAGGGGTGCGGTTACTTGTTGTGGATTACTTACCTTAATCCTCCAAAATGCGGTGACAAATTTTGTTTTCTTAACACATAGAGTGTCATTGATACGGGTTTTCAATTCCTTGTATATACAACTTAGGATTTTTCATCCTCGATATTTTCCTCCTCGATATTTTCCTCCTTAATTGCCTCAGCTTAACGTTCAAGTTTCAAATTTATTACGGTGGCTAAAGTTTGAATCTTAATGGTCTTATATGTTCCTTTCGACTTAAAGCGTTAGTTATAACATTCTCCCTTTTAGAGTGATAACGGATTTTACCTATGGTGGTGTTACCAATACTAACTTCTATAGCATTGCGTCGACGTTGAATGGGTGATTTAGTACATTCCTTAATGCGAGCAATTTGATGGTGAATTGTCCTAAGGCGACTAGTGATGCGTCTCGAATTTTTAGCTTAGGATTTAGTATATGATGATGTCGACTTTATATGTAAAGGTCTACTTAGTTACTATGGTTACTAATTTAGTTTCATGTGACAAACACGTTTTATGAATACACACACAAAACATGATATAAATAGAAAATTGGTTCGTGACAAAAGTTTTATGGTGACTACTCTTAGTATGGCATGGTCCTTCCTGAATTATACATAAGTGATCAGGCTATGTATATTAGAGGACTAACGATGCAATGCTTATTTTCGTCAAGCTAAGGTTATGTAAAAATTAGTATCAATATGGTTTAGAGTGTGAGAAAATAATTCACAAGATAGAAACAAGGTAGTTTATAAGATGACAACAAAATGATTTGTGAGATGACCAAACGATGGTTTATAAGACAATGGTTAAATATCTCAAGACAGTAAAATGATTTGTCAACGATAGTAAAATGGTTTATCATGTGATAGTAAAATGTTTTATAAAGTTATAATGCTTTAGAGAGTGGTTTGCATGAATAAATGGAAGTAAAACTGACAAAATTTTCACGACTCATTAATTTGATAAATAATTTAAAATTGTCCACACAGTACAACGAACATGTAAAAGGAAGTATAACGTGAATTCCTTAAAGGAAATAGAGTCTATGATGGTTCCAGCTTAGGTTTCACTAGGTCAGACGGGTCACAAGATGATGTAGGTGTTTCAACAATGTGAGGCGGGGGTTCAAACTCAAAGTTGAAAGGTAATGTAACTAGTAGAATCGGCGGACTGTGAAAATTTTCAATGTTATGTAAATGGTATTATGTAAAATGATAAAAAGATTAAAAACCATCATGTCATTCACAATGTCTTGAGAAATGTTCTAGTATTTATATAAATAATTCTTATATAAATAGATGTAAAATATACGTAAGGAAATGTAAGTATATAGTATATAATTATTATATATATTATATATCATATAATTTATTATTTATATATATATATATATATCATGTCAGCAACGTATTATAACATTTGTCAGCACTTTGTATAACCAACAAAAATAATGTAAAATGGTGCATGTCATGAAGCCATATATACTAGATGCAACCAATAATGTTTGCTATATGTATCTTGAAAAACTTTTGTATGGTGCAAGTTTGAAACACATTAAGTCCAGATAAATTATGCAACCTAGTTCTCTATAACTTGGCTCTGATACCAATCTGTCATACCCCCAAAATGGGTCGCGCGGGGAATGATATTCCGGGGCATTACTTCATATATTCCATATTGCTCAAGTCATTGGAGATATACGACCTCTATGTGTCGTTTGGAAGTTAATCTATGTATTGTTTGAGATTCCAATGCACACATCAAGCTAGCACCTAGCACTTAGTACTATGAGAAAACATGCTTTAAAACGTCAACAATAATGTTGGTGAATTTATAGGTTTATAAATTAAATGAAGCGGATAGCAATATTTCCCTGTAATAGAGTAACAATTACAATATCACAAAAATGTATTACGAAATGCACTAAGCTCATGACACTGAAGCTCAACAATGAATGCATATCAAGTACATTTACATGAGGGTGCCCAATGTGGATGTTCAACCCGTAACATCTATATAATCAAAAATGGTATACGTTCGTCGTTTCGTTCAACCAGAATACTAGCAAGCGCTACTTGCCCGAACGGGAGCGTCACTCTAAATAGATCTATTTATAACATTCTCGCTTACAATCCAGTAATTAACAGTTCATGATGATAGGCATAGTGGGTTATAGATACTTAGGCAAATTCATAATATTTGAATTAAAATGTACTTGTATCCTTTTATAAAACAACATGATCTCATCCCGAGGATTTGATATTAATTGAGAATAAAAGACGGGGACTAGAAACTCACATTTAATAATAATTGAGGTAGCAATGATTATGATGTCAGAAGGTAAATGTGCCAACGAAACAAAGAAACAAACAACTATTTGCTACCTAAATAATAATACGCATATTATTAATCATGTAATATACTACAATGCATGCAATCTTGTCCTTAGTATTGTGCTTGAGTTTGAGAAATATTACTTGTTTAAAATCATGGACAACTCTTAAAATTTTGGCAATTGTATCGGGTATAATCTTATTACATTAAACATGTAAATTACGATATCAGACATTTTAGAAACTAGGTTGTAAGTACTTTACTAGTTAATTCAATCGACACTTGGTTTGGTCTCTAAACGTGTCAAACAAATAGACGAAATTATAACAAAACGAATTTAAAAATTAAGTTTTATTGATGAAATTTGGGAGACAAAGCAAGTTTCTCCAATACAATTCTGGGCTCGTTACTTAATGTTTTACAATCCAAAAGTGGTTTTGAAAACTAGGCCAGGTTGTCAACAACTTTCGTTATTTAAGTTTTGTCTAAAAGTGTCGTTGAATATGTTAAAAACATGGCCAAAGGGAGGGGTGTCACGACCCTATGGGCTAACAGTTTCAACTGTTGACATATGGGACAACAGTACTAACTTTAAGCTCAGTTTTCGGATTCGTTACGCAATTTTTATGGACAACCAAATTTACATTCGTAAACTAGGCCAGGAGTACTATAATTCTGCTTTTATAAGTTTCGTGGTTAGAGGTCAATAGCAGGGTCAAAAACGAGTGCAAAGGGAGGGGGGTCGCGGCTGCCAACAGTTTTAACTGTTGAGTACACGACAACAGTACTAACTTTAGTCCCTATTTGCGAGTTCGTTTCTTAATCATTTTCCGTGATTCAAGTTGCTAAATAAAGCCTACCATGTCGACTTTTTAGACTATAAAAACCGCCCCTATTTGTTGACTCTATATTTGTCTAAGTGGGTCAGAACAAGGACCTAAGTCGACCATACTTAGGCAGTTTTCATATACTACAAAATAAGAGATTTGATGAGTCTATTTCTAGCTTCGTTACTAAGGTGTTAGAAGCTTAAATTTTTGCATGAACCACTACTCCTTATTAGTTAACGAATGATAAGCTCAGAAATTCTATGGTCAGTTTGTATTGGGTTCTCATTGAACCGTTTTACCATCAGAAGGTTTTAAAAAAAATGTTTTGCTTTTAAACTTGCAATTCGGCTAACCATGATTAAGTAATATATTTTGTTACAAAAAGGTCTAACACGAGGCTTAGTAACAACATATGGTCAAAAGTATCACTCCAAATAGTTGTATCAAATTTAAGCCCTTTGTTTCTATATTTGCCAATGGTAAATTCATGCAATGGGGGCTCGGTGTTCATGATTGTTTTTAGGGAGTAAAGTTCTCAAGCACAATAAATTCTAATGTCGATGATTTGTATATAACGAATGGCATAAATTATGAATGTAAGACTCACCAATATTCGGCTGAGTGGAAAAGGGTTAACCAACGAAAACCCTAATTCTTTTCTTTTACCTCTCGTATACACCCAAAAACACTAAACCTAAATTCAACTGCTATGCACCTCCCTTTGTGGATTTACGAACCCGTTTATGTCTTGCTTATCTTGTTGTGCTCGACCACATAAATACGAAAGTAACCCCAAGAAACTAGTTTAGGTTTTCTGGAACTTAAGGTTTGATATGGACGAAATTTTTGGAATGACACTTGGTGGGTTTTATGTGAGTTCAAATAGCAAAGATGTAAGGAACATAAGGAAACCAAAGTGAAGATATGAATAAGATGGTTTGAACCTGATGTGTTTCTTCTGGGTTTGCAAGAGGCCATATATACTCGAAAACTTTGCATGCATAGTATCTCATTTTTTAATCACGTTATTGTGTAAATCCTTATAAGCGAAAAGGGATTTTTGTGCCTTGTATTGGTCAAATGTACAGGTAAAATTAAAGGGTGTTTTCTATTTGGAGGCGTGGGGAAGCAGAAGTATGGGAGAGAAAGAATAATTTTATCCAAGTATCATGTGGGTTTAGAAATTTATTCAATAAGGAATTGGGCTTCACATGGGAGAGACCGTATATGTTGGTAAAATAAAGGTAGGGTCTTATAGCTTAGGAGAGATTATCCTTTTCCTTGACCTAATGTTTTGTTACCCATGTCTTTCTTGTAGCCAATCAATAGAAAAAAAAGATTGTGTGATAGTTTTTATAAGAGACTATCATACATACTAAGTTTTCAAAGTAAAAGAAATGATTCCTTTTTGTGCTTGTATTCGATTAATCAAGAAGTAAAAAAAAAATTCTTGTTTCATATATTTAGTTTCCAACTTGTATGTATAGAGGTTTAAATGGTTTCCATGCATGCATGCATGTGTTTTATTGTGACATGGTTAGAGATTTACATAAGAATAAAATTAAAAAGTGAAAATTCAATAATATCTTCCATATAATTTTATAATACTTGTTTGACGTACTTTTATTTGTTTGATGTCAGCTTAAGTTGATTGTTGATTTTTAGTTTTCGCGCTTTAACTAACAGTGAAATTTAAAAGTGTAGCCACAAAAGTTTAAATAAATTGTTAATATTTATTTGAGTAATATGTCTTGAAATACGTGGGTTGTGTACCCATCTTGTTCCGTTGTTGGCATATGGTTTCCTTCTGTTCAGCTCACGCTTTGGTCGAATCCATGAAAACATGGTATAGTTCTTTCATTACCTCCTAAATGGTGATTTCACTACATATCATCATATATACACATAAAATCATGTTTATGAAATAATGAGAGTTTTAGATAACCTTATATGAGATGTAGTATGAAATCAAACAATATATAAACCCTTGTTTAGATATCAACCCAAAGTTAACAAGCTTAGAAAACCCTAATTTTCTTTTAAAAACCCTAGCTTTCTTCCTTTTCTTCAACACTTGAAATGATTAACCAAGGCTTCAAAATACTTTAAGGTATCTTAGATATGTTATATGAGAGTGTGTAAATGAGGTAGAAAAGTTTGTATGGATTTAGTAAGGAGTGTGTTTGTAGTCGTGGCATATATAGAGCACAAAGGAGATATTTTTTTGTGATTTTTACTAAGTGTTATGAGTTCTATGTGATATCTCATGCATGATACTTGCATTATATGGGTAATAGGTGGTCAAAAGGTGCAATAGTATTCCAAGAACACCATTAGGGTCTTAAGGAAGACTTGTTTTCTTGTCTTTGGTCAAAGGAACAAGTATGGCTATGTTTTAATGAGCAAAAGATGTACAAAGACTACTTGCAAGATTTTTCTTATATTTCTTTGTATAAATTGTTATAAATTCGGCATATGTATGATATATATGCTATATTTTTGTAACTTTTATGTATTGGGTATAAAAGTGGGTATTTGTTGAAGCGTAGAAAAGTTTTGGTGGTTCCGGGTATGCCTAAATGCAATTTATCGCGAAACGTATACACTTTACGTATCCGATAAAAATAAAATGAACAAGGATCATAATTATTCTCAAAATAATTATTTAATACTTGATTGATGTAAACACTTAATTGTTTGATGCCCGTTTACATTGAACGCTAATTTTTAGCCTACGCGATTTAGCTTAACGTTTACGATTTAAAACAAACGCGTGCAATACAGAAGATGAATAATAGATTTATCGTCGTCGTCAATGACTTGAAAACACGGGGTGTTATAACATTTATAACATTAAGACATACCTTCCACAAGTATACAATTATGCTAACATTATACATTTACTAGCATTGGATCCAAGCTACTTAACATTCACAACTCCTTAAAACATTTCATCATAATACATCATAATTCAATAAAATTGATATTATGATATCATTAACAAGTTTAGTCAATATACTTACCTTGATTATGCCTCTAATTTTTTCCAAATTGAAACTCAAGGCTTGCTCCTCCTTGCTTCTTATAGGGAAATTAACCCTAATAATAATAATTAGTATTTAGGATCATGGATTATTAACCTTAACCATTATGCCTAAATTTCATAACATAAACCTTAATTTTCATATTGAATACTACTTACTTGATGAGGGGAATGAAATTAGGGACTGCTACTAGCTTGTTTTTCCTTTCCTCCTTGATCAGTTTCTCCAATTTAAGCAAAACCTAAGTTTTTCCATCTTTTTCTCTTTGGTTGGTATCGACACAGAAACACACCCACACACACAGCATAATTTTTTGGAATGCCTCATTATTTCTTATTTTTAGATATTTATTTATTTAAGTTTTGCCTACTAGGCAAAACCAGCCGCTCAAGTCATATTCTTTCTATTTTCAACCCTTATCTGTAAATAACTTTACACTATTTATTTCTAACTTATAAATTTACCATTTCTTATAAAATACATTCTAAACAATTAAATATTATTAGTTATATTATAAAATAATACCTCACCGGGATACGGGTGTTACAATTTACCCCCTCCCTAAGCGGGATTTCGTCCCTAAAATCTACTCTTGGAATAGATGAGGATACCTAATTCTCATCTTCTCTTCCAGTTCCCACCTTATGCTTGTGCCCTTACGATACTTCCATTGTTCCTTTACTAATGGGATTACTTTGTTGCGAAGTTGTCTTGATTTCTGTCCTAGAATTGTCACCTGTTCTTCTCGAAAGGTTAACTCCGGATCAATCTCTATGTCGTCCAAAGTGATCACACTTGACTTATCTGCTGAGCACTTCCTTAAGTAAGATATATGAAAGGTATTGTGAATACCTTTCATTTCTTCTGTTAACTCTAAAACATAAGCTACTTCTCCAACTCGCTTCAAAATCTTAAAAACCTCGGGCTAAGTTTTCCTTTGTTCTTGAACCAAAACACACCTTTCCATGGTAAAACCTTCATAATAACGAAATCTCCTATGTTAAATTCAATCGGCCTCCTCCTATTATCGTCGTAGCTCTCAACATATCCTCCAACGTTTGAATCGTCCGTTCACTTTGACCATCCGTTTGAGGATGAAAATCCGTACTCATATGCAATGTCGTACCTAGCTCTTCTTGAAAATCTTGCCAAAAATTAAAAGTAAATCATCCATCGCTATCCGAAACAATAGAAACGGGTACTCCATGACGTGCGACGATCTCGTTAACATAGATTTTTGCTAACTTATGAACGGGCATATTTTCTCGTATTGGGATAAAATGAGCACTCTTCGTCAATCGATCTACTATGACCCAAATCGCATCATGCTTCCTTGTCGTTTGATAACGCTTAAAATTATACATGTTTCTATACGCGCTATCAGTGCTTTAATATATATAAATTGGTTAAATATAAGAACTTTTGGTATAGAATAGAGTATATTTACTATTGTAGGTTCTTGGAACATGTCGTGGAAGAAAACGAAAGAAAACACTAAGATTTGAAGCTTAAATGAAGAAATAACTCAAGCTGAATGCTTCCCGACACCTGTTCACTGTTTTGGCCATAACTTGGTCATATGAACTCCGTTTTAGTTGATTCAAGCGGCCACGGAAAGAGAATTCAATTATCTACAACTTTGGAGAAGGCCATCTACTAAAACGACCCAAAGTGCGGCGTACTTTGAAAAAAATGCGGCGTACTTTTCCATCCGAACTGAAATTTAAGAGAATTAAATGCAATTCAATGCTAAGTGCATTAACTCACAAAGTGCTATGCACTTTTATGCAAGTGGGGCGCAGTTTGGCCTCAAAAAAGCCTATATAAAACCCCTTTTACCTCTCATATCACACACATCTCACACACAAACTTCTATCTTACACACACACAATCTCTATAGCCTTTGGAGAGGAGGAAGGAGTGGTGAGGGTCTTTGGACCCAATGATCCAAACACCCCTCTAAACCGCTATGCCACCGCCACTCTCAACCATAAACCACCACTAAAACACGTATTTCCAGAAGTTTTAAAACTTATCACTTTGATTCTTGGAGGATTCACACCAAATTCTCTTAAGATCATCACTATAAACCTTTGTTACCAAACACTCCATTTGGTGATATGTTGCGGATTTCTAGAAGTTACATGGTATTTTTCGGGTTATCTTAGTAGCATTTGGTTGTTGGTTGATCATGGAACTACTAGTTTTAGGTTGATGGTTGCTGTAGTCGAAATATTGGTATTGTTACTTTGCTTCTTATATGTGAAACATGAATAATATTTAGATGATTTTGCTATGATTTATGAATATACATGTTTATGAATTCAATGTTATTTTACTTGGATCATTGTTTATATTTTGATATATCTTGCAATTGAAATAAGCCGAAAGGATTAGTTGCCTTGGTATATTTTGAATCATGTTGGCCATATGAATCAATATCATGCTTGTGAGAATTGTGTGGTAAATTGATAAATAAACCAAGTAGAATAATGTTTAAGACCTTTCCTTATGTTGACTGACCGGGTTGGGAGGAATTCATATATATGCATATTTGATATAAACCACTCTTAATGCACTATTGATGATGTAGTATATAGGCCGAAAGGATTCTATGTTATCATTGGTAGATATGCTTGTTATTATGATTACCCATCATATATGACTTGTATGCCTTGTTTATATAAAGTCTTGCTCTATCTATATCTATTATGTTATGTAGATCATGTCTTGTTTCTTGCTTACTTTATACACACGTTTTGGCTATTTGATCCGTGACAATCAATTAGCTTTGTTACTTTATAAACAATCTGTGAATTGCTACAAATCTCGTGAAACGACCTGGACTTACCCAATACTATATTACACTCGAATAGGGTATACTTGCCCAAATGTTGTGTTTTTTGTCAAAATCTGTATTTTTAGTTTTTATAAATTTAAAGCTTGTAGAAAACACACATCAAGTTTTTGGCGCCGCTGTCGAGGATTTGTTTTAGTTGTTTGCAGATTGTTTGCTAGTCTTGTGCATCTTACGTGTGTTTAAATATCTTTAAATATTCAAAATATGTTTGTTGTTGCAGAAAGTACGGCGCACAATTAACCTTGTGCGCTGCACTTCCCCTGTTCCCGTTTCTGACTTTACAGGTTTTTACACGAAGTGCGCCGATTTCACACCAAAATCGCTGTACTTGTTCTACAAATCAACATTTATAAACTCGTCGTACCGTTTTCTGGCAAACGGAACCCAAAAAATCAGTTTTCCTCAGGAAGTACGCCGCACATACAATGTGTGCGCCGGTTTTCCTAAAAACCCAGAAAGTACGCCGCGCTTACACCAAGTGCGCCGCACTTTCTGCAAAAAATTTCACAAACAAAATCTAATTTAAAACCCCAAACCCAAACAAACCCCCAAATTGCTAGTCTCAGGTATGTGATCATTTGAAATTTCATTTTATCTAATTATACGCCGTGTAATTTTGTTAATATTTAGTTTGTCATTCGAGAAAAAAAACCAAAAAGATTTTTTTATTTTAAATTGTTTTTGCTTATTTTATTTTCTGACATGTTCCTGTTTATATAATAAAACATGTGTTTTGTTGGTTTATTAGTTTGTTTATATTTTCTTGCATTGAATTTGTGAAAAATAAAATAAAAAGTAAATTTTGAAAAATATTGCAGAAAGTACGCTGCATAAAAACTTTGTGCGCCGCACTTTGTTCCTGCATTTTAAAAAAATCTAGATTTGTATAAAAATAATAACCAGATGCAATTTATTTATGTTTTATGTGAATATTGGTAATGTGTTTTTATTTGTTTATGCATGTTTGCTTGTATGTGTTTGCTTGAGTTTAAAAAAAAGAGTTAAAAAAATTGTAAAAACCATTAGATCTAAAAAATAGTTTTCTTATCTACCTTTTTAACCTGTGTGATTGTGTTTGTCTGCTTATGTGTTTGCCTGTGTTTGTGTATGTGATTCTTAACTAATAAAAAAATATTCTAAAAAAGTAAAAAAAAATGTGTTTTCTGTCATAATGAAACCGCCGCACATATGTTTGTGTGCGGCGCACTTTTTAAAACTTTTGAGCGCTCATCTTATGAATATTTGAAAATTTATAAAATAATTAGGGTATAAGTACGCCACACTTTCTTTCAAGTGCGACGCACTTTTGTTCTGAAGAAAAAATTTATAAATAAAAATTAAAGAAATATAAAAAATTAAAAAATAATAGTAGTAATTTTGTAAATTATTGTTTTAAACCTTAAATAATAATATGTGTTTGGTATATGTGTTTGTCTTAAAACCAAAAAAATAAAAAATACAAAAAGATTTTATTTCCGCCAATTATTTTTATTATTATTTATATATGTGTTTTGAGTGTTTGCATATTAGTAATTATATTTTCCTTTCTATGTTATTTTTCATTTCGTAATGTTTTGTTTATGCTTGTTTTAGTAAATGTATATAAATAAAAAATTTAAAAATTAAAAAAAAAGATGTTTTGAACTTTGTGGGTGTGTTCGCTGGAAACCCTCACGAGACTATAACTCGTCCACTCGGGCCACCGAGGGGTTTAAAGGCTTGTTGCATATGCTAAATGCAACCGTGTTGCCTACGAAAGTGCGCTTTAGTATTTTACGATTTTTGTAGTTTAGTTTATTTTGCAGATTAAATAAAACAGGTGGAGCTTGGATTGGTGGTTGGCATCTTATCAGTTGGGGAGGTGATATATATTTGGATCAGTACGTTACATGTGGTAGAATACACATGCTTGGCGTTCTGGTTTGCGCCATATCTTTCAGAATTCAACAGAGCCCTTAAGAGCCCCGGGAAGTTTCGTTTCTCTTATATTTATTTTTCCCGTTTGTCCCACTTTTAAGTTATTTTCTAATTACGCATAATGCTCAACTTAAGTGTGGGGGGAAAATAAATTGGAAAATTAGACTCATTATTAAAAGTATAAACTTTTGTTCGCCCTCTGTAATCTAAAAATCTAATTTATTTTTAAATCTTTTGCCACTTAGGTTAATATATTAGAATAAAACATAGTAAAAAAATATTAAAAATTAAATAAAGTTTTGAAATCAGAGATGTGTCCCGATTGATAAAGCAGATCGACTCGGGATCGATGACATTACTTGCGCATTTATACCAATCACCCAAAAAAATGTGAGGTTCGCCTTTAAATCTTATGAAGATGATTTTTGCCTTTAGCTTTCTCGAGTTAAGGTTTGAATGCAAGCTTTCTGCAAGTGGTCTCATCCGTCATACGGCGGTGTATTTGTAGTTTTGTCGCCCTTTTCTGGTAGCATTGGTATCGGATTATAATTGTTATGGAGTGTTGCCGGTGATTTATTAATTCTAGAACTTATGCTTGATAATCATTTCGAGACCGCAGTGAGATCACGTTCGCGTGATAAAGGTATTTTTAAGTGATAAAGAGGCAACTTAGGATTTAACCCAAATAGCCATTCCATTTAACATATTATTCTTTTAGCTAATTACACTAATCAGCTAACCACCCAAATAAAACTCTTATGTTAGCACTCATCTTTAGTGCTAGATACCCATAGTTTAACCCGCTGAGTCATTCTACTCATCTTTCTCATCCAGAAAAAAATAAAAATACAAAAAAAATATAGCCTTTAACCCAGCCTTACCCCTCATCGAAAGTCTCTATGGCTGGTTGCTGGTTGGTTAGTATGATTGGTTGATTTTTGCTCATAGTTTGCTCGCGCTTTGTTATGAGGGTTGTACAATTCTAACGAAGATGAAGAGTGCATGCTTTGTGTTTCGTATTTTTGTTGTGTACACTTCTACTAAGTGTGGAAGAATTTTCAGTTATGAAAAAAAATCGAAAAAAAAGAAAAGAGAAAAAGTAAGAGTTGGATTGTTGTTGGCATTTGTGGCGTATTGATACATTATGATATGTACCGGATATATTGATGAGAGGTTGAGTTGTTCGATGCCTCACAGGTTTATGGATTATCGTAACTAGCAACATGGGTTTCTTGGACTTGTCGACATTAAACCATTTCCAGTATATATTTCTCATGCCTTATCCATACCCTTATTAACCCTTAGCCTAACGTTACAACCCGAATAAAAGTCCTCTTTTGATAATATACCTGGTGCTTACGCCATGTCGGTGCAGTTTTGTTTCTTGTACAAGCCTATGGTAACTTAATGAATCATGTCTGAGCAGTTGAGTGTGATTTCCTTTTACCCTCTATTACATCACATACGAGTGTTTGAGTGATTATACTTTTCCTTATTCGTGAGGTGCTTAGTCATGTTATTACAGCTTGAAGATCATTGGGTATTGTCAAACATCTATGTTTTCACATATTAAAAATCCAATTTTTTTCTTCATAATTCTATGTTTGTTTTGTAAAGCTTATTATTTTTCTTATTTTGCTTGAGGGCAAGCAAACCCTTAAGTGTGGGGGGGGGGGGTGCTTGCGCCTTTTGCACTTATTTGTTACAAAAACCAAAAAAATATTTTCGAAAATTTCACACCTAATAATTTTTTTTAAATTAAAAATAAAAAAATATCAAAATTTAAAAATATATATATAAAAATAAAAATTTCCTTGTCTTGTCACCTAGGACCTTGTTTTTAAATTTCTTTTCTTAGATTTTTCCTTGGGGGCAAGCAAAGTTTTAAGTGTGGGGGGATTTGATAACGCTCAAATTATACAAGTTTCTATACGCGTTATCAATGTTTATATATATATAAATTGGTTAAATATAAGAACTTTTGGTATATAATAGAGTATATTTGCTATTGTAGGTTCTTGGAATGTGTCGTGGAAGAAAACAGAAGAATACATGAAGATTTGAAGCTGAAATGAAGAAATAACTCAAGCTGAATGCTTCCCGACACCTGTTCACTGTTTTGGCCATAACTCGGTCATACGAACTCCGTTTTAGTTGATTCAAGCGGCCACGGAAAGAGAATTCAATTATCTACAACTTTAGAAAAGGCCATCTGCTGAAACGACCCAAAGAGCGGCGCACTTTGAAGTAAGTGCGGCATACTTTTCCATCAGAATTAAATGCAATTCAATGCTAAGTGCATTAACTCACAAAGTGCTGCGCACTTTTATGCAAGTGGGGCGCACTTTGAATCCGAAAAAGCCTATATAAAGCCCCTTTTACCTCTCATATCACACATATCTCACACACAAACTTCTATCTTACACACACAATCTCTATATCCTTTGGAGAGGAGGAAGGAGTGGTGAGGGTCTTTGGACCCAATGATCCAAACACCCCTCTAAACCGCCATGCCACCACCACTCTCAACCATAAACCACCACTAAAACACATATTTCCAGAAGTTCTACACCATATCTAGATCATATACCATCCATTTCTATAACCTTAAAACTTATCACTTTGATTCTTGGAGGATTCACACCAAATTCTCTTAAGATCATCACCATAAACCTTTTTACCAAACACTCCATTTGGTGATATGTTACGGATTTCCAAAAGTTACATAGTATATTCCATGTTATCTTAGTAGCATTTATTTGTTGGTTGAACATGGAACTACTAGTTTTGGGTTGATGGTTGTTGTAGTCGAAATATTGGTATTGTTACTTTGCTTCTTATATGTGAAACATTAATAATATTTGGATGATTTTGCTATGATTTATGAATATACATGTTTATGAATTCGATGTTATTTTACTTGGATCATTGTTTATCTCTTGATATATCTTGCAATTGAAATAGGCCGAAAGGATTAATTGCCTTGATATATTTTGAATCATGTTGGCCATATGAATCAATATCATGCTTGTGAGAATGGTGTGGTAAATTGATAAATAAACCAAGTAGAATAATGTTTAAGACCTTTCCTTATGTTGACCGACCGGGTTGGGAGGAATTCATATATATGCATATTTGATATAAACCACTCTTAATGCACTAGTGATGATGTAGTATATAGGCCGAAAGGATTCTATGTTATCATTGGTAGATATGCTTGTTATTATGATTACCCATCATATATGACTTGTATGCTTTGTTTATATAAAGTCTTGCTCTATCTATATCTATTATGTTATGTGGATCATGTCTTGTTTCTTGCTTACTTTATACATACGTTTTGGCTATTTGATCTGTGACAATCAATTAGCTTTGTTACTTGATAAACAATCTGTGAATTGCTACAAATCCCATGGAACGACCTGGACTTACCCAATACTATATTACACTCGAATAGGGTATACTTGCCCGAATCTTGTGTTTTTAGTCAAAATCGGTATTTCTAGTTATTATAAATTTAAAGCTTGAAAAACACACATCATCGTTCTTGGTAGCTTAGTCACAAAATCCATCGTAATCTTCTCCCACTTCCAAACCGGAATCTCTAAATGTTGAATTTTTCCATACGGCTTTGGATGTTCGGCCTTAGCTTTTAAACATGTCAAGCACTTCTCAACACACTTGACGCAATCCCTCTTTATACCCGGCCACCAATAATTCTTCTTCAAGTCGAGATACATTTTCATAGCTCCCGGATGAATAGAATACTTTGACTTGCGCGCTTCTTCCAAAAGTAACTCTTTGACATTGCTTCGAAAAGGAATGTAGATATCCCTTGTCGAGTCTTAATCCCTCAATTTTCATCTTCGAGATGAGGATTGTAAGATGTAATACGCTCGCTTTTCCAATTCTCTTCTTTCAATGTTTCCACTTAAGCCGCCTTTATTCTATCGAAAAGATCAGAAGTAACGATGATTCGTAATGAGTGAATTCTCGTAACTTTCTCCCTTTCTTTTCGACTCAATGCATCCGTCACCACATTCTCCTTACCAAGATGGTAACGAATTTCACAATCATAATCCTTAAGTAAGTCTAACCACCTTCGTTGCCTTATATTAGGATCTTTCTTTTCTAAGAAATATTGAAGACTTCTATGATCGGTGTAAATTATGAATTTCACACCATAAAGATAATGCCTCCAAATCTTTAAAGCAAAGACCACTGTCGCGAATTCAAGATCATGAGTCGGATAATTCTCTTCATGCTTTTTTAATTGTCTCGAGGCATAGGCGATAACCTTGCCCCGTTGCATAAGAACACATCCGAGACCGGAATAAGATGGATCGCAATAAACGACCATATCTTCGGTTCCTTTCGGTAAAACAAGAATCGGAGCCTCACATAACTTATTTCGCAAGGTGATAAAAGCTTTTTCTTGCTCTTCACCCCACATAAAAGGAGTATTCTTATTAGTAAGCTTAGTTAACGATGATGCAATCTTGTAAAAAATTTAAATGCACCTTCGGTAATAACCCGCAAGACCTAGAAAACTTTGAATTTCACCAACACCCTTCGGAGCTTGCCAATTCATCACCGCTTCAATTTTAGCCGGATCAACCTTAAGACCTTCGGAATTTATAACATGATCGAGAAATTAAATTTCTTGTAACCAAAATTCACATTTCGAGAATTCGGCATACAATCTTTCTTTTTGAAGAGTTTCTAAGACTTCTCGCAAATAAACTTCCTGCTCTTCCTTTCTTTTGGAATAGACGAGGATGTCATCGATGAATACAATAACGGACTTGTCCAACATTGTCCTACACACCCAGTTCATGAGATCCATGAATATTGGCGGTGCATTTATAAGGCCAAATGGCATAACAACGAACTCATAATGCCCATAACGTGTCCTAAAATCCGTCTTAGGAATGTCTTCATCTTGGACCTTTAATTGATGATAACTCGAACGAAGATCAATCTTTGAAAACCACTTCGCACCTTGGAGTTGATCAAAGAGATCATCGATTCATGGTAAAGGATATACATTTTTCACTGTGAATTTATTTAACTCATGATAATCTATGCAAATCCTCATGCTACCATCCTTCTTTTTAACGAACTAGATCGGAGCTCCCCATGGTGAACTACTAGGGTGAATAAAACCCTTATCAACCAATTCTTAGAGTTGACTCTTAACTCATTCATTTCGGATGGAGCTAAACGATACAAAGTTTTGTCTATAGGAGTTTCACCTGAAATAAGATCAATTCGAAACTCGACTTACCTTTCGGGTGGAATACCCGACAAATCATCAAGAAAACATTAAGGAATTCATTGACAACCAGAACATCTTTTGCACTTTTCTTCTCGAAACTAGTATCTATCACATGTGCCATATAGGCATAGAAACAATGTGACAAACACTTCCTAGCCTTCATTATGGAGCATAATTTAAAATCACCCTTCCTTTTATCTCCATATATAATGATCTCATGACCTTGAGGATTTATAACCCGAACGAGTTTTTGGCTACATAGAATAGTGGCATTATAATTATCGAGCCTATCCATGCCAATCAATATATCAAATACTCCTAGCATAATGGGGATCAAGTCGATCTTAAAGATAATATCATCGATTTCTATCTCCACATCACGATACACATTAGACACAACTAAAACTTTACTATCGGCTATTTCTACTTCTAAAGGAAAAGAAAGTTTACTTGGTGGAGCGGGTAGATTTTTGCTAAATTCGTATGATACAAAAGAGACACTTGCGCCCGAATCATACAACACCTGAGCGGGTATAGAATTAACAGGAATTGTACATGTAAAAACATCGTGCACCAACTTATCTTCTTCGGCGGCCATCACATACACACGAGCTTTCAGGTTTGGAACTCCTGCCTTCTCCGCCTTTTCTTCCTTGATTGACTTCAAGGGCTTGGCGCCTTCAGGTTTGGGCATTCATTTGACTTGTGCCCCAACTGATTTCAACTATAACACAAAATCATTGGTTTCTTTCAATCTTTACTAATGTGGTTCAAAGCACACATTTGTAGCAACCCGATAAGTTTGCCCGGCACTCTCTAAGATGAGCTTCATGACACTTTTTACACGGTGTCTTGGTTTGAGTTTCACCACTTCTTCGACCATGATCATGCTTAGGCTTCTTAGTATCTCGATCTCCAAATTCAAGTTTCCTCTTGGTTTCTTTAGCCTCCTTGTTCATTTAAGGTAGTTCATTTAAAAGGAGAGATAACCTCTCGGATGTAATCACGTAACATACTTTGGAATCTTTCGACATTAAGCTTCTCGTTTCCATGATATTCGGGACAATAAGGAATCAAATCATTGACTTTCTTCCAAAACTCATTCATCGTCTCATTGGTTTGCATAAGAGTTTGGAAGTCTTCTCGAATTTTATCAACTTCTTTGGCTAGAGCATATTCGGCATTAAACAACTCTTTGAATTCCTTTAATGTACACGATCCTATCAGTTCTTTACTCTTCTCACAAATCTTTCCATCCCACCACATCTTGGCACTATTACGGAGAAAATTTGAAGCGAAATTAACCTTGTTCTTCTCCTTGCAACAACTAGTACGGAAAGCACCATCGACGGCGGAAAGCCATCTAGCACTAGCGATTGGATCAAGTGTTCCATCAAATTTTGGCACATCACAGGCCGTAAAATCCTAGTAGGTAGCCATCTCATTCATAAAATCATTCATAATTCCACCTTTCTTAAACTCCTCCAATTATTTTTTGAGTACTTCTTTGAGATTGTCGGTTGTTCGGCTAATGTAGCAAGGCATCATATTCTTAATGGCCTTTCCCACTTCCCTCGATATCATTGAGCTTAAGACTTGTGTCCCCTCTTCCGAGAACCCTCTAAAATTGAGGTCCTCGGAGCTAGAAGAAGATCCATTATCATTATCATCATGGTCCGCATCATTAGTCAAAGACTCAGCTACTTTGGAAGTTGAAGCTTTTAGAACTTCCTTATGACGTGCATTCACCATCTTTATCTTCAACTAAAAATAAGAATTTAAATTATAAACACAAAATCACAAGCCTAATCAATTTCATTAATAACATTTTACATTTATACACTTAACCCATCCTATACTTGCCTTAAGTGTATAGTCTCAACGATTCCAATTGTACATATGTGTCATATATTTATCACTACAGTGGCCAAGTGGATCATAAAGATTACTTACACATGTTTATTTCGATAGTGCATAAATATACAATTATTACATACAATATCACTATCGTGCCTAAAAGTCCTTGTCTAGAAAAATCCTAAGTGACGTCCGAAATTTCGTAGTCGAAGGCTTTGTTACAATGATACAAAGTTTAAACACCCCTTAAACGACAATAGTATTTTTTTCGAAAATATACATTTAAACGTTACAAAAAAACTTATATGAAATTGGAATTAACTTAAATCAATACAATTAACATACAATAAGTCATTTAACATATTATAAGATAACGTATATATAATAACCAAATGGAAAATCAAAGAACAAATAGATATAAAATTCTATCCGTGTCTATAGTCAAAAAGCCGTATTCACTTAACTTGAATACGACGTATGGTGTTCAAGATTGTATACTCGTTTTTCAAAAGTATGGAAAGGGAGGTGGCTGGGTGCCATATCTCCATACGAATGTGGACGGTAGGTGTTATTTGTATTTTTCCTTTTTATGTGTTTTTTTGTGTATGTCATATTCACGTTGGTTATCTTTTTGTGGTGAGTGATTTAGAAGCGGGGGGGGCTTCTTTTTTGTGGGCTGGATGTGGAGCGGGGTGGGGGCACAGAGTGACGGTCGGTGACCTGGCATCGGAGACACTTCCTTGGTTTGGCTATTTACGGTATGGGGGGGGAGTGTGGGGAAATTATGTGTCGGGGGGGGTAGTGAATTTGAGTTGGAGGCGGAGCTCGGTGTATTCTGGTGTACGTTTGAAGGGTGGGGGTTGGGTTGGAATGGGTTGCGATTGTGTTTTTCTTAAGAAATAGTTCTCCGGAGGTGAAGAGGGGGGTTACGCGATTAATCATCATTTCGGGTGACTTCTTTGTGCTCTGCTTGAGATGGTGTGTTCGTTGTATGGGTTGTAGCGAATTCTACCCGGAGATGCATACCACTGGGGGCCTATTAGTGTGTTATTGGGGTATAGTGGCTAGAAGGGTGGGGGGGTTCCCAAGGGTCGTGGGGGTTTCAGGTGTGGGGTTGGTGGGAGGTTGGGGGCGGCGGGTAACGTGTGGTTGAGCCTGGCTCTGCGTGAGAACTTGGGTTTGGTTGGGTTCGGGGCCTGGACGGTATGTCGGTAGGTGGTGGCCTCGATGGGGGTAAACATGTGATATGGCGTCCTGGTCCGTCTCATTTGGTTTTTCTTATCTTCAACTAAAAATAAGAATTTAAATTATCAACACAAAATCACAAGCCTAATCAATTTCATTAATAACATTTCACATTTATACACTTAACCCATCCTATACTTGCCTTAAGTGTATAGTCTCAACAATTCCAATTGTACATATGTGTCATATATTTATCACTACGGTGGCCAAGCGTAGTCATAAAGATACTCTACACATGTATATTCGAAAGTCGCATAAACTATACACATACTACATACATTATCACTATCGCGCCTAAAAAGTCTAAGTCTAGAAAATCCTAGCGTGACGTCCTAAATTTCTTAGACCAAGGCTTTGATACAAAGTTGAAACACCCCTTAAACGACAATAGAATTTTTTTTCGAAAATACTCACATTTAGATGTTACAAAAAAACTATAAGAAATTAGAAACATACATCAATACAATTAACATACATAAGCTCATTAACAATTATAAGAACAATATATAATAACCCAAATGAAAACTCAAAGCACGAAAGAGATATAAAAATTCTGTAAACTATAGTCAATAAGCCGTATTCATTAACTTGAATACGCCGTATTGAGTCCAAGAATGAATACTCCGTATTCAAAAGTGTGAATACTCTGTATTGGGTTCAGACTTGAATACACCGTATTGGATACTGTGAATACTCCGTATTGGGTCTAAAAGTTGGATATGCCGTATTCAATAATTTGAATACACCGTATTGGGACCTCAGATACAGAACTCTGCAGAATATTCTGCAGGAAACCCAAAAATTACAATCTGAACATTGACTCAAGACACGTAAATACTGCATTTTATTATGTTTACCCTTGACTACACATTTCGCCATCAAAATTCTTTGACTTTAACTAGTTAATCGGTCATATGCCCTTAATCTAAACACCCTTTTAACCATACATACAACTATATAACCACATCATTCTTAACATTCACTTAGACCATTTTAAACTAAACATTAGACATATAGACCACAATGTTTTGACATCCAAATTGAAGATTAACCCCAAGATTAAACACAAGAAATATACCAAAATAAGAAAGGACACTTGGGGCTTCAACTTTAATTGACTTTTTAATCTAAAGATGGTCTTCTACTTACCAATCCCAAAATGCTACTTCAAACACCAACGAGCTAGCTTTTCCTCTTACCTTTGTTTATACCACTCGAACCTATAAAACATTTATAAACTTCATCCGTAAGCAAAATGATTAGTAAGTATATGACATAAACTACATTCATTAAGTTATAACTAGTGATTAAGCTAGCTATAACACATCAAGGAGTACATTTATAACATTAAGACATACCTTTCATAAGCATACAATTATGCTAACATTATACATTTACTAGTATTGGATCCAAGCTACTTAACATTCACAACTCCTTGAAACATTTCATCATAATACATCATAATTCAATAAAATTGACATTATGATATCATTAACAAGTTTAGTCAATATACTTACCATGATTATGCCTATAATTTTCCTACTTGAAACCCAAAGCTTGCTCCTCATTGCTTCCTATAGGGAAATTAACCCTAACAATTATTAATTAGTATTTAGGATCATGGATTATTAACCTTTAACCATTATGCCCAAATTTCATAACATAAACCCTAATTTTATGATTGAATACTACTTACTTGATGAGGGAAATGAAATTAGGGACTCCTACTAGCTTGATTATCCTTTCCTCCTTGATCAATTTCTCCAACTTAAGCAAAACCTAAGTTTTTCCCTCTTTTTCTCCTTGGTTGGTGTCGACACAGAAACACACCCACACACACAGCCTGATTTTTCTGGAATGCCTGATTATTTCTTATTTTTAGATATTTAGTTATTTGAGTTTCGCCTACTAGGCAAAACCAGCCACTCAAGTCCTATTCTTTCTATTTTCACCCTTATCTTTAAATAACTTTACACTATTTATTTCTAACTTATAACTTTACTATTTTCTTATAAAATACATTTTAAATAATTAAATATTATTATTTATATTATAAAATAATACCTCGTCGGGCTACGGGTGTTACATGTACAACCATTGTTACATGCCATATCAATTTTGGCTTGTAAAACTTATCAAACAAAAGTTATGATGCTTTAGTGGTTAAGGTGTTATTTCTTTTTGTAAATGATCTCATGTTTAAACCTTTCCATCTACCTTTTTAGGACATGTATTTCGTAAGAAATTTTACAATGCTCCTTACATGTCATGTGTCATCATTGAGGTGGCATTAGTGATGTGGACATGATGATGTATCATGTACTCCTCAATTATATAGTGCGGAGATAGTATATAATAGACATTATTATTACATCAATCAAAAGAAATCAGGTGGAAACATACACTTTGTTTCAAGTTTTGAAACTAAAGAAAAGAAGAGAAGAGACAAAAATGGGAAGAAAAGAAGAAGAGATGAATGATACTTTGACTTTGTATATCATGTTCGTGAGTTATGAGAGAAAAGAAAAGATAATTGATGATTTTACAATTATACTCTTTGTTATATATAAAAATTATGTTTTATATTAGGTCATATAAGTAATTGGATATATTAGAAGCTTTCTTTCTAATATAATTTCTTTTCAAATCATCCCACTTTTGAGAAGATTTTTTTTGAAAGGCTGAACATATTAACGAAAGCTCCAAAGAGGAGCTCAAAGAGAACAAGGGATATAAAAGAAAACACAATACATAATAACAAACAGGAGGAAAACAAAATCAGTCGATCTATCGATAGCAAGGACATCAAAAGGCCTAGTCATCCATCTATCCCATTCAGCCGACCCACGAGAATACCGAGCTGTAATCTAAATCTTAGAAAAGCGTTGAATCGATAGGAAGATGGCTTCATCCTTAATAGTTGACATCAAATCTCGGTGAGCATTGAAAATTTTGTTCTCCATTTCCAAATTGCCCACAACGAACATTTCAAAACTTCATAAATGATTTTCGAGATACGAGAACAACCAAAATTGCAAAATTCCTCCATAGTGATGTCCTTAATGGAAAAAGGAAAGAAGACATAAGAAGTATCCAAGTTCCACCAGCTCAGAATCTTATCCCACAAACTACTAATACAAGGGCAGGTTACCAAAAAAATAAGAAACTACCTCAGTCTCACAATCACAGAACGTACACGACCGAACAATTATTGCAACACCACGAGAGGACAAATTATGTCAAGTAGGAAGTCTGCCCAAAGAAGCTCTCCAAATAAAAATATTTACCTTCTGAGGAATCCAAGAGTTCCAAACATGAGCCTTGCCAAGAATACGATCCAAGAAGAGAGCGTTTTGGATAGTTTTAGAAAGGGTCTTGACTTTAAACATACTTGATGCTCATAAGACCATGACCACTTAATAATGCCATCCCGTGAAAGAGAAAGATTACCAATCAAATCAACCAGCAAGGAGATGTCATTAAGAGCTCTACCCTGAGGCTAAAATCACCAATCCTTAGTGCCTCCCTAATCTCTGTTTACGAGCCCCCAGTGATCACAAACCTTACTATCTTAAGAGGATTCTAACGCGAAGAGTCTTGGAAAAATATCCATGAGATGAGAACCACCTACACACCATGGGTCTTTCTAAAATGAAATATTAGAACCATTTGAGACTTTAAGAAGAACTAAGTTCTTGAAGGAAGTGTCAATCTCTTCAATATTCAACAAGGATTTGAGGATGTCACACCATACCCTATCACATATATGGTTATTCGTAATTGTCCCAAAACCGCCGACATCCCTATAAAATTCTTTGATGACAATCTCCTGAGGGCCTCATTTTCTGTAAGAAATCGCCATTTCCACTTTCCAAGAAGGTTGAGGTTTTTGGCAAAGAGAATTTGAATCCCCCAAGCCTCCTTTATCGATGTCTAAAGGAATGATTTTCCATTTAACCCAACTAATACCATGTTGAGACTCCCTGAACCCCCGAAAAATCGGCTTCTAATACATTCGAGGAGATTGATAATTTTTGCGGGAGCTTTAAATAAGGAGAGATAGTAGGTGGGGACACTATCGAAAATAGCTTTTATTAAAGTGAGTGTACCCCTGATCAAAAGAGATTTAGCCTTCCAAGCTAAAAGCCTACTCCTAAAGCGATTAATGACTTCCACCCACCCGTCACTAAGAATCATTCTTTTCCCAACCGAGAGGCTAATGTACATAAAGGGAAGAATATCATGGGAACATCCAAGTGAGGAAGCAACGACTTCAACATCCTCAGAAGAGACACCAATGCTAAAGAGCCTACTTTTAGCAAGGTTGATCTTAAGACCGGAAGCTGTTTCAAAACAGCTAAGGATGAGGATAAGGTTTTTGGCATTAGCCCTTGGCAAATCACCAAAATATAGAGCATCATCTGCGAATTAAAGGAAAGAGATATTAGATCTACTATTTGCGAGGTACACCCCTTTAAATAATCCTTTATTGCAAGCATCTAAAATAGATACTTAAAGAGCCTCAACAACCAAAAGAAACAAGAAAGGGGAAAGAGGATCACCTTGTCGAAGGCCTCTTTCCACCACGAACTCCTTAGAGGGAGATCCATTAATCAATACCGAGATAGAAGCCGATGAAATACAAGAAAAGATCCATTTCCTCCACTTACCGCTGAAACCCATTTGCTCCATAAATTCCATAAGAAACTTTTAGTTAACGATATCAAAAGCCTTTTCAAAATCAACCTTAAAGAGAAAGAGCTCATGATCTTTAATAGAGGTCATACAGACTATCTCATTAGCAATCAAACAACCATCCGGGATTTGCCTTCCGATGATAAAATCCGATTGGTTTGGACCAATAACAGAAGAGATAACTTTAGCAAGCCTATTAGCAAGGATCTTCTAAATAATCTTGTAGACACATCCAATGAGACTAATCGGCCTATAATTTGAGAAGCTAAGGGGATCTTTAGTCTTGGGAATCAAAATGATAAAATAGGGGTTGCATCCTCTAGTAATGGTACCCGTAGATTCAAAATGTTTGATGCAACTCCATATGTCTTGTTTAATTACGTCCCAATAGAACTTGATGAATTTAAAGTTAAAACCATCCGGTCCTGGGGATTTAGATCCATCACAATTCCACGCCACTTCTTTAACTTCGTCCATAGAGATAGACGATTCAAGAAAGTAACTATCATCCACATAGAGCCTACGAAACAGTGAGTTATAAAAAGAAGGCCTGTCATGATCATGTTCTTTGAACCTAGAAGCAAAGTGTTTAACGACGGAGAGCATGATTAAGTCAGGGAGTCGCATCATACCCCATTGATATTGATACCACGAATCATGGAATTGGCGATTTTATGTTTAAGCAAAGAATGAAAGAACCTGGATTTTTCATCTCCTTCGACAGCCTACCTCAATCTACTGTTTTGTTTAAGATCCTCCCTTTGAAGTTTGTCAACTTGTTCCAAGTCCATTAACTATTCATCCCTTTTTATCAATATCATTGGGGTTTATGAGGCCATGTTCTTCTTTCAGATCCTAGTTCGCAAGTTTATGTAACAAATTTTCCTTGTGGTGGTTTTGGGCAGCAATCTGGTTGTTAGTCCAACTCTTAATATCCAGCCTGAGTCTTTTAAATTTGTTTTTCAAATGGATATCAGGAGTAGTACTAGAAGTGCTAGCATCCTAAGAGTTCGAGCATTAAGAATTTCTTCATTGCCGATCTATTTGTCAAAAATCTTAAAAGGTTTTGACTCATAATCTGGAAGATCGACTTTTAACAAAATTAGGCAATGATCAGAGTGCAAACAACATAGGACAAATACTGAAGGGTCTTTCCAATTTTTTAAAAACTTTCTTGTGACGAGTAATCTATCCAGCTTGCTCGCTTTTTTACCATCTCCATCGAACCTGGTAAAATGCTTGCAACCCTATGGGATATCAACAAGACCATTCCTCCAAATAAAATCATCAAAATAGTTCACTTCATTGATTTCAAAATTGCTCCCTGCACGTGTTCATCAACACAACGAACGACATTGAAATCCCCAAATATAATCCAAATAACATCAAAAGAGGAGATGAGACCATCAATGGCGCACCAAAGAGCATCCTTCTAAGAAGCACCTTGAGGGGCGTAAATGTTGACGAGACCAACCTTGGAGGCGACCCTGTGCCATGAACCAACGACCCCAACAAAATTACGATCAACAATCTTATGTTCTACAGTAAACGACTGATTGTCCCAAAGTGTAAGAATACCAACAGAGGCGCTGACTGAGCTAGTAAAAGCGTACTCAATATATGGCCTAGGCCAGATAGACCGAATAAAGAAATCGTTGATGGAATCAGATTTCGTTTCATGAATCACAACAAAAAGGGAGGATTCACAATCAACGAAACTTTTAACCTATAATTTATTGGTGTCAGAACTAAGACTATTGCAATTTAGAGAGATGTCAATCATGATAATAGAAGGGACACCTGTAAACCAAGAGCAAAATATCATAAAGATCTTTGTGCCTCCCTCGTTATGCTATTAAAAACGAATAGTCTGGTTGTTTAACAATCAACTTCATCTGACAATCATCATCCATAATGGCATCTATGTTTTGAGAAACTAGCACTTGTGAGCAGAAAGTGTCCCTTACCATCAGTTTTTTCTTCTTATGTTTGGTTCTCTTCTTCTTTCCATCCGTGGGACGGGGTTCGTTTGCCAAATCAGATATGCGATGAAAACATGATAATAATTCATCCAATTCTTGATCCCCGACAACTTCAAGAGGAGCATGAAGGTCGGGAACAGGTTCAATAACGCAATGGACTTGCCCATTATTCCTATTGTTCCCATTAGGATGAAGCCCATTTGGAGTTAGAGATAAATCCTTCTTAATATTCTTAACAGATTGTCCCGTATCCAAAATTTGTGAGCCGCTTTAACACTCATACAGAGAATCTAAAACAATCGCATCATTAGAATCTCTATCACTCCCAATCCCAGGTTCACTCGAAGTCCTATGCGAGGATATTGGGGGATGGGTCGCTTTAAACTTTTCTTCTTCACTGGAATCTGAACATCTATTACTGGAGGGAGCATGGTCATTACGATCACCATTCGCCATCGATGTACCAATGAATTCCTCCTTAAATATAAAGTCCTCATCATCATTCAAGGAAGGAGGAGAGATAAGGCTGGATGCGTTAAATATATCCTTATAGATCATGACTGGGAAGGTATTGCTGTTCAAAATGACATTTAAAGATTTTCTAACCTCCAACATGTTAGACATTAGAACTAAACATTTAACTGGAAGAAGCAGCTTTAAGTCAAAATCTAGTTTACCGATTTAGAAGCTTTCTAAATTTTTTAATGATAGATTTGATAGAGGAGATATTTCTCCTAGGAGACCTTCTATAACTAACCAAGTCAAACGACCACAATAGGGGCCATTATCCTCCCAAAGTTTTAGATTATCAAACAATTGTTACTGCTAGTAACCATTAACATCCAAGCTTTTGGCAGCGCCTTCTTTAGAGTCCCATTCAAATAAAAATAAAAGCCCACCTATATATTTAACATTACATTCTCCTAGGCCGTTGTTCTGCATTATATCCTACGCATTTTGGAGGACTTGCAGGTTTTTGGCATGTCCAACCCAACAATTCTCAAGTCTACACTTGATAGATTTGTCCTCTTCAATAATAACAAGAGCATGAGCTGGTTCACAGGGAGTAAAAAAGTTACGAGACCCTAACACTACTTCTTTAAATGAGTTACCTAGGTGATGTTGCCGCTACTTGGGCTTGACGACAGCATCATGATTGATCGGAGGAAAATTCGAAGGTGGAACATCATTGTAGGTTCCCTTGGCAAACTTAGTGTGATTAATCACCAGCCTCTCGTTTCTAATCAAAATACCTTTTAGCCTCCTTTCAAAGCTATTAATGTCTCCTATGTTGATAAAACTTACAAACCCAAATCTGGTGTCCCTTTTTGTTTTCTGGAAAGCTATGTATACATCCACCACACTACCATACCTCCCAAACATCTTCCAAAGAGCACTTGAATCCTACGAGTCTGGGAAATTAGAGATTAAAAATAAGGTAGCTTTGCTTTTCATGACTCTATCAAAATCAAATGGAGGTTTTGTGCCAACACGATTATGGTATGAATGATTTATGTTGCTTGCCCTAGCTTCTTTCTTCCTCCGATTCACATGCGTCCATCCATCATCTTGATTGTTCCACTGGTTTGCCTTATCAAAATCAGCTCGACTCCCCACCAGAGAGGGAAAAGGGAGTTTTGGGGATAGCGACAGAGAAACACCAAGAATATTGAATGGGGAGACCACCGAAGAGAGCAGGGAGGATTAATGTGGGGGGACCAGAGAGGCGACGAGGCAGCCGTCGATGAAACACTGGGTAGATGGATGGTCGGAGAAAGTGGGTTTTTTTAGAAAAAAGTCAACTTTATTAATTTAAATAATTGGGAACAAATTTTAGAGAAAAATTTTGCCAAATTTACTCTCCTCTTCTTTTCTCTTCTCTCATAAAAAAAGTCAGAAACACAAATTTATGTTGTTGTCTTACCAATTCTTTTATCTTCTTTCAAAAATAAAACTCAGGAATGCAAAGCTCTGTTTGTTACATATCTTTAGGATTTGAGGAAAGGAGTGACATAAACAATAAGTGTTTGGAATATGAGGATATGATTTGGAACAACAGTTCATCTTGAGAAAGGGTTTCTACAAAACCCAATTGAATAGATGAATTTTCTAACAATGATAGAGGTTTTCTTTAAAATTTGTGACAATATACATATTTTATTACACGTTTTTATTTTACATCCACTATTATTAATGGTTTCATAGTGGGTCTTAAAGCAATATCTCTCTGTTAAATATATAAAAATAATCATAACTTGTAATCATAATTTTCATATAAAGATACAAAACAAACATCATTAGTACAATAATAAATTTCTCTTTTATACATTTTTCTTCACACATATTCTAAATCCAAATCTTAATCTACACTTAATAACAAAATAAACCTACCCTGACTAATTTTGGACTATAAAATTGCAGAAAGAAAACCAAAGTGGTATGCGTGTTATGAGATAATGGAACTGATTTATTTTTGGAACTAGTTACTAGTAGTTGAAAATTGTGACACAACCTACTTAGAGCATCAACTATGTTACACATTTATGTTTATAATTTTATTATGATATTAATTTATAAACCTTTTTGTTTTATAAATCTATCTTCACTATACAAATGCATTAAATTAGAAAGATGTTTAATATTCTAGATATGTTCATTCAAATAAAACTATTTTCACTATGGTTTACAAGTTCTTAACATCTTCATCATTTTATAAATCTTTTCAAAACTATTAAGGCATCCATTATGGTGGGTTTATGAAAGAGTCTATAAACATGAAAAAGTTTATGTTTAATTTCAATCATAGTTGACACTTATTTTATGTCTATGTTGAATAAAGAGATCTTATTTTTAAACCTCTTTATAAATTCAATGTTTTTAATTCATTTATTATATAAGATATTTTATGTTGTAAATAGGGATGAGCACGGTACCAGTATGGTACCGAACCCGTACCGAATTGGTGGTACCGATTTTTTCCCGAGCATAAAAAAGGGGTACCGGTACCGTACCGAACGGGATTCGGGTACCGAAACCGGTACCGGTATCCGGTACCGATACGGTTCTTCCCGATTTTTTTATACCATAAAAAAATTTCAAATTAATTGCTACTAATTTTATGTTAACAAAAAAACATGACAACACGTGAATTTTTGAGTGATTTCAACAACATCGTGTTAGAAAATGCAAGCAACTATTAAATAAATACATCACCAAGATAGTTGTATTGGTATGCTAATAACACTTTTCGTTGTGCTTTAACTTTACATAGTACAACCATCACATATGGCTTTAATTTACATAGTATAACATATGAAACGAGTTATAAACAGAACTACGTACTGGTATTTGGTATTTAAATAGAACTATTGGTATGTTAATAATATATGAAACGAATATAAGCAACAAAAAATTACATACCTCCATTTAAGGGCCCAATGGGTATTTGGATAAGTAATTTAAATAAAAAAACATGATTATTCAAATTTCGGATATTATTCGGTAATTTTCCGTTTTGATACCCGTACCGAATTAGAAGTCCCGAATTTTTTTTACTCGAATCATGGTACCGGTTCTGTACCGTATAACAGGATTCGGTACCGTTTCGGTACGGAACCGGTACGGTTCCGGTTCGATACTGAGATTCGGGTCTATATGCCCATCCCTAGTTGTAAAGCTTCATACTATAATCAATATTTTAACTAAGGGGGTGTTTGGGATCACGTTATGACACAGATTATTTAATTACCACGGTTCCAAAACGCAATAATCTGTTGTGTGGTGTTTGGAAAAAACAATTAAAAAAGCACTTTTCTCTGTTTTGACTCACTGATAACGTGGTTTTGAAAAAGCATGTGGGTACATTCTTTTCCAAAACGCAGATTTGGATTTATGTTTGACTAATATGAAATCACTACACTACCCTCATACAAACGTCATGCTTTTCATAGTTCTTTACAAATTCAACTGTTTCCATCACTCCCATTAATCTTGTTCCTCGCACAGCTAATTGTTCAAAGCTGTTACTTACATTTATGCACTCTGGTAACGTTGACGGTAATAAATTAAGTGGTTGAATGGGTGATGATGGATGATATATTGTTGAATTTTTTAGATTAAAGTAAGTTTGATTAATGGAAGTTTTTGGGTTGATTTGGGATTTTTTTAGGTAAGAATGAATGACGGTGAAGCATTGAGTCAAAGGCATGTGGCCATGGTAGCCTTGATGTGGTAGTAGATAAGAAGTAGATCGTAGGTTATTCATTATTATAAAATTGGTAAGAATAAAATTTATAGATTTAAATTATATTTTGTTCGAAAAAAAGAGATTCTGATAATTGTTTGATGTGAATTTATGCATAATGGTGTTTAAAAACTACAAATGTCTATTTTTGTCATTTTACTTATAAGCTATAAAATAATTTTTTTGAACGGCAAATTTTATAAAAAAACTAGCAAGGAGCTAGAAAAGATTACAAACTAAAGGAACTAGGATTTTTAATCCAAGTGGTTCAATCAATACTAAAAGAAATACAACGACTAGAACACCAAGTAAATAAAAGCCGATGATTTGCCAAACACTTTAAAAACTGATTATCTGATTATTGCGATTTCTAACAACATAATCAAATCCAAACACTATTTTTTAGAATCACGTTTCGTAATCTCTGATTATTCATTTTCAAAACGAATAATCTATTTTCAATAAGCAATCCCAAACAACTAACACTCAATTTTAGACCTCCTTATTTCCAATAATCCCTTCATCTATGGTTTTTCCCAAAATGAACCTCACATTTGACATAAAAGTTTCAAACGTGTTACATTATACAATAACAATATATTTGTATTTTGTTTTCATGTTTGATTCACGGTATTTATATAAAATAACAATAGGTTTGTATTGTGTTTTTTTATATAAAGTAACATCATGTTTGATATATAGTGGTTGAATAGTGTGTATGACTACTAGAAATCAAGATATCGGTTACATATATTTGTCCAAATAAATCTATGTCGTCATGACCCATTTTGATGGTCTTTTTCTATAAAGTAAAACTGTGGGAGATGATAAGTCACGTTTTACCACACCGCATGAGCTCATCTAAGATGACTTATGCCTTAAACATGAGAAGTTATAGAAAAAGAATCGCATCATTTTACCTTAATACGAGTGTGACTGGATAATGACCAGAAGATTGGAAACTTTCATAAATCATGATAAAGGGAAGTAGAAACAAGTGGCGAGCAATGCCATTCGATCCCTCATCAAATGCTCCAAGCACTATTGTTACTACAAAATTTGAGGTATATAGCGTGCATGAATAAGGCTTTCTTGGACGGATGATTCCAAGCTTGTCGTAGTAGTATTTTG